>JAQQPU010021671.1:363-14543 GCA_029168905.1 Artemia sp. Kazakhstan ARC1039 | reverse complement strand
GATACGAAGAATCCTACACCTTGTCGATGAACTCCGTCCTTGCGGCCGGACAACAAGAGGGAGGCTCCAGAGAGGTTTTCCTCACTCGTTCGGGGGAGGTGAGTCTCAGAAAGCCCAATAACCTCCCAATTGTACCTCTGTAGTTCTCTAAGGGCAAGATCTAGTTTTCCCGGTTTGGCAAGTGTTCGGATGTTTAGCGTGCCAAAGTGTAGGGAGGTTTTTGTCGGAACGGAACAACCGTGTGGTTTTTCACCCCGGGTGGGGGTCGTCCTAGGCCTAGGATCGTCGGCTGCCCCGGACGCGGTAGCATGTAAAATCGCATTATTATCATTCAAGATTGGTTGTTCGTCGGTTACCCCGGACGCGGTAGCATGTAAAATCGCATTTTCATCCATGAAAATTGGTTGTTCGTCGGTTACCCCGGACGCGGTAGCAGATGTTCGTATAATACTGGACCCTTTTTTCATGATTTCAAGAGAGGTGGTTTCTTGGCTAAATGGGTGGTGGCGGCAAGCCACTCCTCTCCACCACCTTGCAGAAGCCGTTGTCCGTAAATCTGGATCCTCCGCCCTTCGCAGTTGTCCTCCTATAGGGGATTCTCCCACGATGGTGTTCTGCTTCACCATGCAATTTAACCCATTGCTGGGAGAAGGTTTGTAACTGACGGGACGTGTCCACACGCCGGTGGGCCCTGCTGAGTGTACATTCGAGGGGCCTTCTTCCTCCTCCGCCTGTATTTACGGCCCCCGGGCGAGGGTGCCCCAGTTTCAATTAAGGACCCCCAGGGACTGGGTCCCCCCTTGGTCCGCGCCTCCTACTCAATGGAGGTACCCTACATATCTGCAAGGCGTTCCCCTATCCGCCACCTGGGGACGCGCTGAGTGGCCTGGGGGAGGCCCCTACTGAGAAAGCTCAGTAGGTCTCAGAACATGTTCACACATGGGAGACCTTTAATAACAAAAGAGTCAATACAACGTGTGATTGTCCCACAACTCGACAATACGCCTTGTAGAGTTTTCAGATGAAAGCCAACAGGTGGGAGCCAAAGCAAGGAATATTTTTTTGTTCCACCTGAGTGAAGACTCAGATATATTCATTTCTATATGCATCTTGTCATTTTGCACTGTGTTAAATGTGATTGCCAAAATTTTTGCATAAATCTTCCAGACTCTTAGATTTTTTTACAATTATGACTTGCAACCAGGGCATATTAATAACATCTAAATTTTACAACTGTAACCAATGGCTATTTTTCTTCAAAAAAACCTCTTGACTAAGTGATTTATTCCCATTGATGGTGCAATCTCCAATCTAGTTCTGTATGGGAACGCCCGCCTTCTTAACATAGTCTGTCCCTCCAACTAACTGGCTGAAAATAACATATACTGATCCATGATTAAACTTTAACAGAGCAAGTAAATCTACCAGTAAATCCATCATGACATTACAGAAACTGAACTTCAGTTTCTGTAATGTCATAACCAGGTCGTTTATAATGAAGTTCGTTTTCACGAACTTCAGTAAGTTGTCAGTAGCCGAATAGGGTATATCATGTTCAACAAGAAATGAGACAAGCCTTGCTTCAATTGTGGTCCGTCGATTTTGAATTGAAGTTATCAAGTATTTTGCAGTAGGTTGCATAGGTTGCATCAAGACATGGCTAATTGTAGACAGAGAAAAGCCAAGACAGATTGTTTCGTTTTGGGATAAAGTGATGAGCAAGTGGCAGAGTCTGAGAAGACGAAGCAATCCATGTTTTTTCATTAGCCCCTGACAATAAAGGATACAGATGGGCCGTCCAACAGCACCATGAAACAGCTTAGGCTACCAGAAGGAATAAGTGGTTTATAACCTGCTTCCTCTGGACAGCACCTCTTCATCTTTGCAGGTAGAAATTAAACAATAGATAATTTTCTAAATATTTGAATGCTTGTTCTACAGGCAATGAGTGCTAGCCTAAATTTGAATACAGTATTAAGTTCTAAATGAAATAGGATTTTATTTCTTAGCCGTTGTTCTGCATTCTAAATTTCCCACATATTTTCAAGAACTTCTTTTACTGTATACTATTCAGTCTATTGGGCTGTAAAAGTGGAAAGGTAATGCCCAAAAGAAGCAGGATAGGACAGTCCGGGACTACTTATTTACTCAATTCTAGTAAAGTATTCCATCTATTTTGCAGTGTCTGTACACATTTACCATATTAATGGTTGAAAATTACTTTCATTCATGCACCTGACTGATATGCAAAATATTTGCTCTTATTAGCACGTTAATTACTAGTTAGAATTCTGGCAGATTCCCCAGTAGCCTTTTCAGCCATATATCATTGGAAGCAGAGAACAAACATTTGTCCCTTTTCCCGTCCGGTGATATTACTAACATTACCAAGGTGAATATAAATTCAGTGATAAGAGTCATCTCGCGGTATAAATACGCTGATCAAATTCATTTCGCGGTATAATTGCGGTATGCGGTATGATCAGAAAAAAATGCGGCACTTCTCAAAAAATTCCGGTATTATACCGCAAAATGCGGTATAAGTGGCATCACAGAGAGTAGCAGCAGTATAAATAGCAGCAGTAACATATATATGTTGCCTTTTGATCAGTTGAACATTCCCCTCATGATACCCCGGAAGTTTCATCTTGCTGATACGCCCTGTTCATCTTAATGCTCTTAGCCTTACAAGTAGTTGCAATAGAAATAGTTGCAGCAATAGTAGTGGCATATGTATCAGCGTGTACACATTACTTTTTAGTCAATTGATCTTCCCCTTTAGGCATTCCCCAAAAATTGTAAGTTAATACCCAAATCATTTTGACATACACCCTTTAGAAAATCTGCATGCACATAGTGTGTTTTGATTTAGTTCAAATTTCCCCTCAATATTCTCTCAAATTTTCACCTTTATACGCTTAGCATTAATATCATAGTAGGAGCACTAGCAACAGCTATAGTGTTGTATTAGCAGTACTATTAACGGTAGTAGCAGCAGTGTTAATAGTAGGAGTAGCATGTATATGTTGCCTTTTGGTCAGTTGAACACCCCCCTTATGATGAGTCATGATGCCCTAGAAGTTTTATCTTGATACGGTAACATTTTCAAAAAGCATTGCTGATACACCCTTTTAAAAATCTGTATACAAAAAACTGGAAAGTAGTTCAACTTTCCCCTCAACATTTCCTCATATATTCATTTCAATATCATCAGCCTTGGTGATGCTCACTACAGAAGCAGTAGTTTTGTTGGTAGAAATAGTCAAGGATGTAGCTAAAGGGAGGGGAGAGGGGGTCCCCCCTGAAGTTCCTAAATGGAGCAGCGCCAACACCTTGGAATTTAGCTTGTCTTTTTAGTTCAATTTAACTTGTGTACCCATTTTTCAGAACACTAGAGGATTTTGTTGGCATATTCTCTATATCCCCCTCTCCAAACTCATACCCCAAGCTGCGCCCCTGGAAGTGGTAGTAGTAGTCGTAGCAGTAGCAATTGTAGTAGCGTGCAAATATTGCCTTTTGGATAATTTATCATTTTGTAAAAGTTCCAAATTGATATACGCAGCCATTTCTTAATTACGCTCTTTTTACAACCTATAGGCACATGATATGTTTTGATTTACTTCAACACTCCCCTCAACATTCTCTGAAAGGCTCACCTGAATGCACTTCGTCTTTTTGGGAATTAAAGGTCAAACATGCTCGCCTGTCTTAATAATATATGCTATATGTAAACAATGGACGAATTGCCTAACTTACAGCCCTTGCCCTGAGGGTTGTGGGGGGTGTTGAGATCCCCATAAATATATCTACTGGACCTTTCAACTATACTGAACAAAATAACCATCTCAAAACTTTTATTGCATGTGTTTGGGTAAATGACGGGAGTGGGAGAAGCTGGTTATCCTCCAATCACTTTTGACTCCGAAAAAAGGCGCAGAAACTTTCATTTTTTAATTGCTACCTCAAAACTTTCATCGGAAGCGTTTGGGGGAAAAGAGGCAAGAGTGGGGGGGGGGGGCTGGTTGCCCTCAGATCACTTTTGACTCTTAGGTAACTAGAACATCGATTTCAAACCAAATGAGCCTGCTCCGAAGTTTATATGATCACCCTTTCCATAAAAACCTTATATGTTCACAATGTGCAACTAGCAAAACTTACATCACTTGCCCTGAGGGCTGTGGGGATTTTGACAACCCAGAAGGCACAGTTATTTGACCTTTTGACTATTTTGAAAAAACACCTATCTCAAAATTTTGATCAGAAACATTTGGGGAAAAAGAGGACGTGGGATGGGAGGTGGGTAGCTCGTGACCCTCCGATGATATTTGACTCTTAAAAAGGACACTAAAACTTGCAATTTCCAATTGAATGGGTCCCTCTAAAGTTTATACAACCACCCAATCCACATAAACCTTATACACCCCATGGGCATAATTACAGCCCATGCCCCAATTGTACCAACCGTAGGGGCATTGTTAAATGATCTTTGGACTAGTTTGAACAAAAGAGTCATCTCAGAATTTTGATCAGATGCATTTGGGGAAAATACGGCTTGGAGGGGGGGGGGAGAGACATACTTGCCCTCCGATCACTTTTCACTCTTAAAAAGAGAAATGCAAATTTCAAATCAAATGAGCCTTCTCTAAAGTATATACTACCGCCCCTCCCATAGA
This sequence comes from Artemia sp. Kazakhstan ARC1039, assembly GCA_029168905.1. Lineage (NCBI taxonomy): Eukaryota > Metazoa > Arthropoda > Branchiopoda > Anostraca > Artemiidae > Artemia > Artemia sp. Kazakhstan ARC1039. Next base: position 9,870 of record JAQQPU010021671.1, on the reverse strand, counting down.
AGCCCTATATACCCCCGGGGCATAATTTACAACCCATATATCTGGTCTTGGGGGGGGGGGGGTATGTCAACCTGGAAGGCATTGTTATACGACCATTGGATTATTTTGAACAAAAAGGCTGTCTCAAAATTTCTATCGGATGCATTTGGGGGCAAGAGGGCGTGGGAAGGGGGGCTAATCACCCTCCGATCACTTTTGGCTCTTAAAAAGGGAACTAGAACTGTTAATTTCCAATCAAATAAACCTCCTCCAAATTTATGCGACCACTCCTTGAATAAAAACCTTTTATGCCTCCAGGTACAGCTTACAACCCTTACACTCAGGCTCCGGTGAATAGTGTAAACACCGGAGACATTCTTATACGATCTTTGAACTATTTTGAACAAAATGACTATCTCAAAATTACGATCGGATACATTTGGGGAAGAGGATATAAATGGCATATAAAGGAACAGGAGCAAAGCAGAGTGACGAAACGTATATTTTCTGATCAATTGGTTGAATTTAGCCCCCCCCCTTCCTTTCCTCATTCTTCACTACTTCCATGAATAAGAAAGTAGACCCCTAAAAATTATTAGTTCATTATTATTTAATTAGGATAACCTAGTCAGTATTATTGCTTGCTAAACCAGTAGTCAGAAATATGCAGCTTATAAATTGGCAATAACCATTTTTTTCATAAAGTTAAAATTCAAATATGGTGTAATGGTAATATATATGATATATTACATTAAAATTAAAATATGGTACATTCAAATAAAGGTATAATGAGGATTAGAAAAGACCCGCGAAATATTTCACCCGCAAGCATTTAATTTTTTTAATCGAATAGTTTTTTCTTTCGAAAAGACTCACACGAGGTTCTTTTCTTTCAATGACCTCCAAAATACGCTCGTTATTGTCCTTTGTTTGCTCTGAATTTACTGGTTGAATCCTATTGCCCCCTTCCCCGTATTTTCTGCAGTTCCAGTCTACGTAGAACTTGTGGAATAAATGAAGAGGAGCAAAGCAGAGTTATGAATCGTATATTTTCGGATTGTCTCCCCCCCCCCTTCTTCGATCCTCATTACTTCCATAAATACAAAAGTAGATTATTAAAAGATAATTAATATAATAATCTCGTCAGAATTATTGCTTGCTAAACCAATATTTAGAAATTTACACTTTAAAAATAGGCAATAACCATTTTTTATTACGTTAACAGAAGAAAAACTGTAAGCAAAAAATTAAGTTTTCAAACTATTTAAAAAGGTGTTGACGTTGTATTCGCTTTTCCTTCTTCATTCTTTTCTTTTTCACAGCTTGCACGTGACGATCAAGACTACAGAACAGCTCTTTCCATTCAGGACTTTCTCTAATATGCTCGTTTAAAAGAGCTTCTCGATTTTCTACTACAAGGCTTTCCATGTTTTGAGACACAACTTTTCTTCCTTGAGTCAATGATACACTTCTTAGGAAACCAAAAGCATTGTCCAAATATGATGCAACTTTCTTTTTAATCTTTTTTGAAGTGCCATCAATATGAATTCCATGAATCAGGTAAGTATTGGAATTCGAAGATCTTTTAGGACACTTACCAAGAGCGATTGTAGGCCAGATCTTTTTAACTTCATCATATATACACTTACGGAACTTTAAGGAGTAAGCATCAATTATTTTATAGTGAACACAGCGAGGAGCAATATCACTATCCTGATCCCCAATAACTTTTCTACGTTCATCAACTTCTTTGACCTGTTCATCATCTATCTTCCGTTTAAAAACAGTTGGTATATCTGAATCATAGCAAAACGGATTTTCATAGCTAAAGATCGTTTCGTTTAAGTGAAGAGGTAGTAAACTTTCTCGCCTGGAAGGGCATGAAGAAACACTATGATGCTTGGAGGCACAATTACAGCACCCAGGTTTTCTTACTATCAAGCGTTGTGGCGGTGTACAAGGTGCTAACACATGTACTGGCTTCGTCTAAAAAAAAATACTAATCTTTAAATATAAGCTACCAGCAATCTGCACACACAGTCAAAGCTGTTGAAACTGAAAACTTTTTGTTTTATATAAACAATTTTTCGAACTGTTGAAAATGGACAGATAAAAAAAACATAGTTTATCATCGAAAAACGTCCTATGTCATTTATCGTCCGGTCATTTACCTCAATATTACCAAAAATGGAGAAAAAAGACACAGAGAATAACTAGGCTTGATTTGAATATGCTAATCATGTGGTAATTCTCTTATCAGGCATCAACTATCCGGCATCAAATATAAACACATGTCTTGAATATATGTATATTTCCTGAGACATTAATAAGCTACATAGCTTATGCTCGATACATTTCGCTCACAAGTCACACTAGGTCACTCTTGCTAAAAGACATAAGCCCGTTTCAGCTTTGAAAAATATTAACCTTGATGGAAATTTGTCCAAGAGTGAATATCTTGTTCTTAATAAGTCTTTTCGAATGAAGTCTTGCCGACTGGTTTTCGATTTTCTTTTACACTTCATCCTGCTGAAAGCTGAAAAAATTTGCCTTTTTATCTTTTTTTTTCTTATAGACCCTTTCGTCAACGAATCGTATGAATTTTAACTATTTCTTACAACGAAATTTTAGTTAACCAGATAAATTTTAGTCGACACCTTCCAACTCTAGATTATGTTTTGTTTACCGCTGGTAAGCCAGCTTAGTGTTTTCTGTAAAAACAAAGTTTTTTTTATGTTTTCTGTAGAAACAAACATATTAGATACCTGCACAGAGAGTACCTCAAATACTGCATATTCCTTAAGTATTAAGCACGTCAATTTAGCAATACTAAAGCTAAATTAGATTTCACATTAGGGACGCTCCTTTTGAACTTCAAAACATTGCAGATGGTATCAAGAAAAAAAGTCGATTCTTATGCTTAGCTTGAATGATCCTATAATTCTGTTGTTCTATTTTTTTTTCAGTTTCTTGGTTTTGATAACGGCTCATCTTTTTTTCTGTTGCACGTGTTGTTGGAAGTTAATGCCCTAATCTTGTATTTTTTACCTTTCTTTTTTCTTCTTTTTCGACAACTCTGCTTCATAAATGAATAAATCTCTCATATAATAATAAATTAAAATCATAAAAATGAGCTATAGCCAAGAACCTATCTTTTAATGGCAAAAGCGAGGACTAGCATAGCTTGAAAAGAAAGACAAAGAAAACAGCCTTCAAACAAGCTTGGGACGTAGGATAATTCCAAAATAATACCGTTGAACCTTCCGCATTTCCGTTGAAAATCATATTAAAACAGGAAAAAAAGGAATAATATTTTTTCATTTATTAAGTATCCATGATACAAAATTTAGTACTGTCAATTTTTAGTTGCTTATCAAATATAGTGCCTGTTTGTTGCACACCTGACTCCATAAGTTGTTTGCTGTCAGCCTTTGTATGATTATTAGCTCCATAAATGTATCCTTCGTTTCTTAAAATGTAGTTTTTCTTTTCGTTTATGTCTCTCTTTTTTTGCTTTAAAAAACTAAATGTGACTTGGATATATTCGGTTTTTAGTTTGCATGATTAAATCACTGTCTATACAAAGGATTACCCGTATTATGCATCTGATCTAATACCAAAGAAGCACTTCAGCGAATTCTCCTTTTCGGGTGTTTAGAGTTCAGAAAAAATGGTATGTTTAATGCAAAATAGTAAGAATTTTCTGTCTTTTTTGGCAATCATTAATAAATAACAAGGAAAAGGGAGAAGAACATACTGATAAATGGTAACGCCTCCAAACATCTGGGCACCGGATCGGTCGATGTCCTTGCATCTTACATATACAGCATATTATTCTTAGGTCATGTCGGCAGCTGGAGCACATCTCTTGATATTTGGGCGTCCCTGTGCCACACTTAAAAAAAAGAAGGAATTCATCAACAACACAATGAATATAGTGACTGCTATTAAAAAAAAAAAAAAAAAAAAAAAACGAAGTTAATTGGAGCAAAAAATTAAAGTCTGATCAAAATAAACTAAATATCACTAAAACTTCTGCAAGCAAAATTGCTAGTATTAACATACATACTGTTTCTACATAAGGATTAATAGTGCATCTTTTTTTGTCCATGTCTAGGGGCATTCACCTCTCAAATGGCTTCTCAGCTCTCCAATTCCAACTTCATATGTCTTTAAACTAAAATCAAATATTCAAATTTGGCTGCAAGAGAGACCAAGCAATACGGTTACATACGTACACTGTCAGAGACTGAAGAGATCCTCAAAACCAAGCTGTTTATCTGTATGACTGTTGACACGTCTTTACACTGAAAATTCCCTGAACAAATTCTTCACACCCTGAATTATCCCAGAAATAACTCACACTACCCTTTCAAAAGAAATGGGATCGATCAGACGGATTCAAACTATTGAGGAATTAATTTTCTAAGACTCTATAGAGAAAAAAAAAACACCCAAAAAATCAACTGACTTTAGGCCAGATAGACCTTTCACTGACTATACATTCTTTCACGTCTTATGTTCCAGTTATTTGAAAAAATGGCCTATTTTGGGTCACATCTGTTGGCAACACAGATACATTAATGGTGGCATATGGTATAAGTAGAGTTGAGTTTTCCATAAACATTCCTCAGCTATTCCAAAGATTGAGTTCATGACAATGCTCTATATTCTGATCTAGGATTCGAGGTTGGAAACAGCCTCTCGTTTACCAAACGTGACTGTAATGAAGATGCAAGTTTTATTAAAATCGGTCAAGGATCAAGCTGAGCAAAATGAAAATGCAGAATAGGTTAGGTTTGCTTGGCTTTTTATTTTTCCCAGATTTTCCATTCCAGAAATGCCACCCAGAGTTCTCTTTTGGGATGCTATATACCACTTTGTGATCACGGCATCAATTCTAATACATAAAAAGCGATTACACATAAAAATTAGCTTTAATGACTCCTTAAACTGCTCTCTTTGATGTCCCTGTGTCCAGCTAGTGGTGAAGAAATGAAAAAAGAAAAGAGAGGACACATCAGTGCTAGGCTACTCAGACAAAAATATAAATATTTTCATTATTATTGAAGGTGGGGGGGGGACTGTATTTCTCTTGTGAGAGTTTTAGACAACAGAAGTTCCAATGGTGTGCAGTTTTTTTCTTTTTATTACGATGCCGTTTTCGAGGGGTTTCAGGCTCATTTCAAATTTCAATAAATTTCAATAAATTAATTTTCAAAATAACATTTCCCTATTACGGTGAATCGAAATTCCTGAATCAGCAACATGACAATTTTTTCACTAATCTTTGTGGAAACTACATAAATCTCCTCCTTGGGGGAAAACTAAACTTCCTTTATGACCAGATCATTTATGTCAAAACAAAGTATGTATTACTAAATTCTACAGCTAGCTATTATAGAAACTGGATTTAAAAAAAAATACAACTTCTCGATCAATATAGGATAAAACTGTGATCAGCAAATCATTAGCAAAATTTATCAATAGCAAAATACCAAAGTTGGAAAAGTTTCAACCCATGGGATGAAGGAGGAATCAGATATGCTTTCCAGGGAGGGGGTGGGGGGCTGTGATTCCAGATGCTCATTGTAGCCTACTAATAGCGATAAATCTTAGATAATATCCCTTACGACACGAAGCTACCTTTTTGAAGAAAATTATACCACCTTGTATTCAACGCAGTATTACAAAACTCAAGAACAGTTAGTGAAGTTTTTAAGTCAATGGACGGTAATTTGCTTTGACCCTGAAGTGATTATTTTGTTTAGTATAAATACTGTTTGTTGTAATTTGATATGCTAGTAACTCTGCTGATGATGATGACCGACTGTGTCATCGGAATATTTAGACTTTGTTTTATATTTTTGTTTCACTGTCTAATAAAAGGACCTATCCCTATTTGGAACTCTTATTGAAGCTACCAGATTTAATATTTAGTGGAGTTAGGGACAAATATTAGTTTCTGGACAGAGTTTTGTGATATTGCATAAAATAAAAATCATTTCAAGAAATTAAACATCTCATGCCCATATTCTCTGAATTCAAATATCAGTCCAAATGAAATAAAAATACAGAAAAAAAATAAATAAAAAAAGAGTGAATTTAAATAAAGTAGTAGAATAAGATGAATGCAATTTCAGGTTTCAGCTGAAATATCAACTCCTAAGAACTCTATGAAAGCTTCATCCACCGTGCTCATCCGATTAACTTTAATTTATTAAAGAATGTTTGTCCAGAAAGCAACAGTTTACCCTAGAGCAGAACCTCCAATTGATTTATAACTTTGTAAACGCAATTGAATATCCTTTCCCGACTATTAATGAGCCACCTTGAAACAATAGGACGGGGGAGGGTCCTTCAAATTAAATTTTTGGAGTTGATTTTCTTCAAAAAGATCTCGGTCACTTTCCACATTAATTCAGCTAGAATAATCTAACTCTATCGAGGATAACGTTTCTTTACTTGTATTCTAAGTCTTTTGAATGAAACTTTCTGAATGAATGAGCCAGATGAATTAAACTTTCAGAATTCATCTGAAATATCAGGTCCTGAAAAATCTTTGAAGTTTCATCCACCGTGCTCATCCGATTGTCTAGAAAGTTACAGTTTACCCTAGAGCAAAACCCCTAATCAATTTATAACTTTACAAACGCAACTGAATGTCCTTTTCTGACTATTAATGAGCCCACTTGAAGCAATAGGAGAGGGTCCTTAAAACTATATTTCGGTGTCAATGCTGCTTTGCTTCTATGAGGTCGGAGCTGTTGCAAATTGAGGTTTTCCACATTAAGTCAGTTAAAATAATCTAACACTATCGGTGATACCGTTTCCATGCTTGTATTCTAAATCTTCTAGCGTTACCACGTCACCTTTATATTTTGTCCTCTCAAAAGGATTCGTATTTAGCTATGTCACCAAATAAATGTATCAGACTCAAAATGTACTCAAACTTTAAAATTTGAAGTGGTAGCATTGAAAATTAGACTCGAGGTTGTATCTTTGAAAGGTAAAAGAACTCAGATCAAAATTGGTAGTTTTAAAGAGTTGGACCTGACATGTGTAGATTACCAGCTTTACAGGCCTCGTCCAGACTAGTCTAAAAGAAAATTAGTCCACCTTTATCTGCCCATCTTTATAAGCAGGCATAAATTCTAAGCCATTCTCTCACTCAATATCCTGCACCTAAATGTCTAGTGTTCCCCAAAAAGCATGCCTTCATGCATAAACCTGCTTATGTTGAACTTTTTTCTTCTATTGATATAATGTTTAATTGAAACGTGAATGTTCCCCTCTTTTACAGGTCTAGGAGCACTTGGGGGATTAGAGCAATGTATTCATTGTATGATTAATCAATTATGAATAAAAATTATCTTATATATCTTACTATCTTTGTAAGTATTTCGCACAGTTCATATAATTATCCTGTAAGCTTATCGCAGATCATTTCTGGTCTTCGTTCTCGGTGCGAACAAAAAGCTCCTACCACTTCTTCGTGTAGTTATTAATGGCGGGTTTCCACTTGTTTCCGATTGTTTCGCGTCTGACTTGTCTACCCGTGAAAAGATCTGACGCCGCTTATGTTTTTACGTTCCCTGGAGCACTCGCACCCCGGACCGGGTTTTTATAATGGGTGAGATAGGGAATGATCATACTGGATAATTATATGAACTGTGGTATTTCGCAATGCCAAAGTTTGTAGAATTTCACAATGTATAAAAAAAGAAAGAAAAAAAAGAAGAACGATAACATTTACCTGTAAACACAATGCAAGCTGACATTGGAATCGATTGTGGCCAATTCCTCCACACATTGAGCAAATGATTGGTTTGATCGGATCTGGGCATTCTCTAAATGGGTGGCCAACTTGATTACAGTTACTACATCGCCCTTTATAGGTGTTGAAATACCTATTTCTCCTAAAATCTTTATATTTATCAGCAGGATCTATTTTCCATAGCTCTTTGTCTGAAAAGCAGAACATACAAAAAGATCAGGCCTTGTCTGTTCATAAGAATTAGAAATCTAAAAATATGATAAGGGTCTGAAAGAAGTTTTTCCTCAGTAGTCAAAAAACAGAATATACAGTATAGGTTCTTTAGCTGGTTCTTAATAATCCAAATCAAATAGTTGGGCAAGGTGAATGAGATTTTCAGGATTTGATAATTGAGGATTCCTGGAAGTTTCAGTCACATGGTTCAAATACTTTCTTAAAAACTATCAAGTAGATTTAGTCCAGAAGGCGATTGTTGAATTAACTTTTTATGCAAGAGCAATCCTAATAAATATATAAAAGAAGTAAGCTATCATCTCAAATAGCTCAAACGAGTGTACAATTAAACTGGCTTTTATGTAAATCTTTTAGAGGAATACATTTTGTACAAAAATTAAACCAGCAACCCATTGTGTATAAGTGGTTCCTGTATAGTGGATTTGGAGCTACAGCCCTGAATGACAGAATTTCATTTGAGTAAGTAAGAACCAAACAATACTTTTCTACAATTTCTAAGGTTCATTTTTTTACAATTCCTATGCTTAACAGAACAAATATTTGAAAACATAGCTTGCATTCACTACCTTATACATTCAAAGGTGGAGGGTCGGAGGAGGCTTTGGGTCTACTACCCTTCCCAAATATCTTGAGGTTATTTTCACAGAATTTCCTAGTTTCTTCTATTTTCCAAATTAATTTTTAATTTTGTGTTTTATTTTCTACTCTCTCCAAAAAAAGTTTCAGCATGTGTGCCTGTCCAGGTCATAGTTTCTACAGAACCACACACACTATACGCTTTTGGCATGTTCCAAACAACAACAAACTGAAAAGGCAAAATTTAATGGTTTTGTAGAAAGCTTTGCTCAATTAATCCAGGCCAACAACTTGTCTCCACTCAAATCTTTATTAGTGATACAGCCTTCAAATAACTCTTGATTTAACGCTTTTATGAGTAAATTCCATTAAATAAATATTATTAACCTAAAATAAAGAGAAAAAATATATTTTTTGTCATTAAATAGATATTTTTTTGAAGTTTATAAAAGATGACTGGAACATTAAACTAAAGATAGCTTTTTTTTGGCTATAATGTTACTATTAGAACCACATTAAAAGATTTCTCAAACCTTTAGGTAATTGTCTAATAACCGCATCAATATCACATAAGTCTTTTGTATTATTGTAGAATTGCTTCATGTCATCAGTCCAGCTTCTGGGTACTCTGTCGCCTTCTCCATCTTGCTGTTGAACGTGCACTGACTGGTTTACTATTGCGTCAATTTTCCTTAAAACATCAGTGTGTTCACTTTCAAGCATTCCTTCTATATTTAGAGATATACCTGAATCCAGATTTGTTATGTCGCGCATGTGGATTTCTTCATCTGAATCAGATTCGAATACAACATGTTGTTTCTTCTTCTTGTTTTGGGCCAATTCTGTTTTATCTTTTTCAAATCCATAATGAAATCTTAGAAAACTTCTTTCACCACTGGTTAGCGGGTCGTCATCCCTTTTTTTATAAAAAGAAGAAACTC
>JAQQPU010021667.1:3440-14548 GCA_029168905.1 Artemia sp. Kazakhstan ARC1039 | reverse complement strand
ATACATATATCTCATTGATTTTGTTTCAACATTTTTTTTTAGCTTTTTGCTGTCTTTTCTGTTCCTTTTTTATCAACGTACTTAATTACTTGCCAGTTGTGGGAATGATTGTAATTATTTTATTTTACTGTTTTGCTTGTGAACTGAAATGTTGGACTGTTTTGCTTGTCACTCAGACCGATATTTTTGGACTCCACTTTGAATTTTTGAGATTTTTTAGATGTTTTTCGACGTTGCATTGACGTTTGGCGAGAAATTAAGACTAGAATTAAAACAATACAATATTGATAACTGGAAATAAATGAGGCATGAAGCTGATGAGAAAATAGCATAGGATGCTGAACTGCTGGACTATGGATTACTGGACTACGGACTTCCTTGGTAAAAATTAAAGACCATTAACGAGATGCATACTTAGTTTCTTTTGATTTTAACTTCTTCGCCTGAATTTTAGGATCATATTCCACAACTTTGGAAATCCAAGTTTTTAAATTCAAAAGATAAAAGATAGTATTGCCTTTTATATCTAGAATAGTGGCGTAATTTCATGTTTGGGGAGGGATAAATCCTGGGGAGGGGCATGATTGGAGCCAAGTTTCTCAAATCAAGTCAAATGGTAGTAAAAACTGAAAAATGAGCCATTTAATACCATGAACATAATCAACATAACATGAACATAAAGATGTACTAAAGAAAACTGATTCGCTTCTGTCGATCCTTGAATTATCCAGACTTATCTTAGTTTTGACAATATTTTTGAAGAAACTAAGTTTCGGTTGAGGAGGAGCAAACTGGGGTTCCGGGGGAAACCGATATCTGGGAGGGGCAGTTGCCCCCTGTCCTATAGAAAATTAAGGCCCCTGATCCGGAATACGGAACATCGGGAATAGCTACAAAACAAAAAGCAACATACAGCAACAGTCAAAAAACAAAGAAAGTATAAAGCGCAACAAATGGCGACAGTCAAAACACAAAAGAAAGCATTACCCTTTTTTACCTTGTCAGAGATTATTTTTCATCTGCAGTTTTTCACGAAAAATCTCCAATGGAAAGAACCCGGGGGAAAGGTTGGATGAAATTATTTTAATTACTTTTAATGACAAAATTAACACAAAACTGAAAAAAATCAGACTTTGTGAGTTATAGGAGAGGAAAATTGCCTTTTATATCTGGAATATGCAACATCTGGAATAGCTACCAAATAAAGCAACAATCAGCAACAGTCAAGAGACAAAATAAGTATTACCTTTTGTATTTAGAATATGCAACATCTGGAATAGCTACCAAAAAAAGCAACAATCAGCAACAGTCAAGAAACAAAATAAGTATTACCTTTTGTATTTGGAATAGCAACATCTGGAGTAGCAACTACAGTGAAGTCTCAGCTGGGGTGACTACTACAAGGGGACTAATCCTTTTACCACTATCAGCTGCTGCTCTATTATTATCAGATTTAAGTTGTTGCCATAATGAAGCTATACAATCACTTAATGCATCACAAAAACCCAAGCTAGCAGAATACTTCCTCCAATGTTGTATGTAAATTATAGTTAATCCAAGTAGATATAAAAGTAGCACAATAACGACATAAATTCTGGCGTAATATCCACTGTCCTTGTGTCTTTGGATGATGGTTGCTATCGAATCTGTGTTGTTATAGGGTGTACATCCGTAGACGATCATACTCTATACCTATAAATAATTAGCTAAACATGAAATCACTATTATGTCTTACCTTAAATTTTTTCGTATTTTAAGGATGTTTGATACCGCAAATGCTGTTTTTTGTGCCTAGCGTCGGCTGACAAAATCAAAGACAAAGGACCCAATAGCAAGTTTTCCAGACACCAGAGAGAGGTTCTGAAGCAATTCGGATAAAAATTGATAGGGGATAATAAATGTGTCAATAGTTTGGAAAGATAACGAGAGATTAGATAAAACAAAGAAAACTTATAGTCTCTTTCTAATTGTTAAGCAAAATGCTATGTATTCGATGCAGATAAAGCATAAATAATAAGCATCCTCAGTAGTAATGGTTCAATTAAAGGTAGCAGAGAGTCCCCCCGCCATAGCTATAATGATAGGTAGCAGAGAGTCCCCCCGCCATACAAACAGACAGTACTCCTTTATAGTGTTAATCTATACAAGCAGACAGTCAACCCACCATACAACAAGACAAGCATTGTGTTAATTAAAGGTATGTTATGTTACTGTTTTTATGGCTATTGTTGTTATGTTATGTTGATGTTGTTATATGGTTACTGCTGTTTATGTTATGTTAATGTTGTTTGATGGCTATTGTTGATATGTTATGTTGATGTTATGTTGATGTTATGTTATGTTGATGTTATTTTATGTTTGTTATGTTATGTTGTTTCATGGTTATGTTATGTTGATATTGTTTCATGGTTGTTTTGATGTTAAGTTATGTTGTTATGTTATGTTGATGCTGTTTCATGGTTATGTTATGTTGGTAATGTTAAGTATATGTTATTTGATGGTTATTGTTATTATGTTATGTTGATATTGTTTCATGGTTATGTTATGTTAATGTTGTTTGATGGCTATTGTTGTTATGCTATGTTGATGTTATTTCATGGTTATTTTGATGTTATGTTATGTTATGTAATATTTTTATTTGGGCGATTCTCAACTGTGTTGGGTATAATACACAACTACCATTTGAAGAGTATTGTAAGGTCCCGTCCCCCAACCCCAAGGACTCCCTCCCCCAACTTTTTAATCCTACCCCCAACTCCTGCTCCTAACCCCCCCCCAACTCCTCACCCTACCCCCCCCCCCCAAACCTCCTGTCACCCCCCCCCCCCCCCTCCAACCCCCCTCCCTCAGCCCCCCCCCCCCACTTTTTTTAACATATATATTTTTTCAACTTTTTTTTACATCTCTTAGAATGACATGTAACATACTTACTACATAAAAAATCACATTTATCACATTTAATATTTTCCGAACTCAAAATGAGAATCATATAGAAATGTTAGTCGTGACTTTTACTAATAGAAAAATAATGTTTGTATTGACCATTTTTTTTACAGTTTTTTTTGACAGTTTTTTTCAACTTTTTTTTACATGACTAAAAATCAGTACTCAACATGTTCCATCTACAAATTGTTTTCACGAGGAAAAAATAAAAAAATCAACACACACACGTTCGTGAATCATGTACAAAATTCACTAAGAAAAAACAACATGCAATAAGTTTCACGAATAAAAAAAATTAACATGCAACAAGTTCCATGAAAAAATCCAGTTTCATTTGGATAAAAATCCATGTATAGGTTTCACAAAGATTAAAATCAACATGTAACAAGGTTCATGAAGAAAAACCAGTATGCAACAAGCTACACATACAAAAAAATCAGCGCGCAACAAGTTCCATGGAGAAAATAAGCTTCAAGAGGAGAGAAACCAATTTGCAAGTTTCTCAATGAGAAAGGTCAACATGCAACATGTTACACGAGCAAAAAAAATATGCAACAAGTTCCATTAACAAAATCAGCACGCAACAAGTTCCTTAAACAAAATCAGTTTCACGAGGAGAAAAATCAGTATACGAGTTTCGCAAGGAGAAAAAAAATCAACATGCAACAAGTTTCACGAACAAAAAAAAAACAGTCAGCACACAAAAAATATCCACGATCAAAAAAATATGCATGCAGTATGTTCTATGAACAAAAAAAGTTTCAGGAGCAGAAAAAGACCAATGCACATGTTTCACGAAGAGAAAAAAATCAACCTGCAACAAGTTTCACGAATAAAAAAAAGAGCAAGCAACAAGTTCCACGAACAAAAAAACAATCAGCACGCAACAACTTCCATTAATAAAATCAGTTTCACGTAGAGAAAAATCAATGTACAAGTTTCGAGAAGAGAATAAACAAAATCACACTGCAACACGTTTCACGAACAAAAGATCATCACTCAACATATTCCACGAACATAAATCAGCGTGCAACAAGCTCCATGAAAAAAACCAGTTTTATCAATGAGGAAAATCATTGTAGAAGTTTCATGAAGAGAAAAATCAACATTCAACATGGATCACGAACAATGAAATATACATGCAATAAGTTCCATGAACAAAAATTAGTTTCACTAGGTAGAAAAAAATCAATGTACTTGTTTCACGAAGAGAAAGAATAAACATGCAACAAGTTTCAGGAATAAAAAATCAGCACCCAACAACTTCCACGAACATTATCAGTTTAAAGTTCGTGAAACTTATTACATGTTGATTTTTTTTCTCTTCGCCAAACTCGTACACTGATTTTTCTCCTCGTGAAACTGGTTTTGTTCAAAGAACTTATTGTGTGCTGATTGCTGTTCATAGAACTTGTTGCATGATGGTTTTTTGTTCATGAAACTTGATTTTTTTTTTCTTCCGCACAGTGAAACTGATTTTGTTCATGGAACTTATTGCATGCATATTCTATGCCCGTGTTTCATGTTACATGTTGATTTTTCTCTTCGTGAAACATCTACAATTATTTTTCTCATTGAGAAAACTGGTTTTGTTCATGGAAATTGTTGCGTGCTTATTTATGTTCGTGGAACTTGTTGAGGGATGAATTTTTTGTTTTGTGAAACTTGTTGCAGCCTGTTTTTTTCTCTTCGCGAAACTTGTACATTGATTTTTTTACCTCGTGAAACTGATTTTGTTAATGGAACTTGTTGCGTGCTGATTGTTTTTTTTTAGTTCGTGGAACTTGTTGCATGCTGTTTTTTATTCGTAAAACTTGATGCTTGTTGATTTTTTCTCTTCGCGAAACATGTACATTGATTTTTTTTCTCCTCCTAAACTAATTTTGTCCATGGAACATACTGCATGCATATTTTTCTGATTCTGGAACTTGCTGCTTGCTGTTTTTTTGTTCGTGAAACTTGTTGCATGTTGCTTTTTTCTTCGTGGAACTTGTTGCATGCTGAATTTTTTTCTTCGCGAAACTTAAACAATGATGTTCTCCCCGTTAAACTGATTTTGTTCGTGGAACTTGTTGCGTGCTGATTTTTATTCCTGAAACTTGTTGCATGTTTATTTTTCTCTTCGTGAAACAAGTACATTGATTTTTTTTTTCTACCTAGTGAAACTAATTTTGTTCATGGAACTTATTGCATGCATATTTCTTTGTTCGTGATCCATATTAAATGTTGATTTTTCTCTTCGCGAAACTTAAACAATGATTTTCTCCCCGTTAAACTGATTTTGTCTGTGGAAGTTGTTGCGTGCTGATTTTCTATTCCGGAAACTTGTTGCATGTATATTTTTTCTCTTCGTGAAACAAGTACATTGATTTTTTTTCTGCCTAGTAAAGATAATTTTGTTCATGGAAATTACGTTCATGGAACTACTACATGTTCAGGGAACTACGTTCATGTATTTTTTTCTCTTCGTGAAACATGTGCATTGATCTTTTTCTCCTCCTGAAACTTTTTTTGTTCATACTCCTGCCATTTACCCGTTCCCCAGCCATTTAAACATTTGCCTCTCAATTACTTGGACTATCTGTCTTGGCTTTTCTCTGTCTACAATTACCCAGCCCAGTCTTGATGCAACCTATTGCCCAAAATACTTGATAAATTCAATTCTGATTTAATGAAAGATTAAATTCAATTTAATCTTTTTCTCCTCCTGAAACTTTTTTTGTTCATAGAACATACTGCAGGCATATTTTTTTGATCGTGGATATTTTTTGTGTGCTGACAGTTTTTTTTGTTCGTGAAACTTTGTTTTGTTCGTTGCATATTGATTTTATTTCTCCTTGAGAAACTCGTACACTGATTTTTCTCCTCGTGAAGCTGATTTTGTTCAAGGAACTTGTTGCGTGCTTATTTTCTTAATGGAACTTTTTGCATATTTTTTTTGGTTCGTGTAACTTGTTGCATGTTGACTTTTCTCATTGAGAAACTTGCACATTGATTTCTCTCCTCTTGAAGCTAATTTTCTCCATGGAACTTGTTGCGCGCTGATTTTTTTGTATGTGTAACTTGTTGCATGCTGGTTTTTCTTCATGAGCCTTGTTACATGTTGATTTTAATCTTTGTGAAACCTATACATGGATTTTTATCCAAATGAAACTGGATTTGTTCATGGAACTTGTTGCATGTTAATTTTTTTTATTCGTGAAACTTATTGCATGTTGTTTTTTTATTCGTGAATTTTGTACATTGCCTCGTGAAAACAATTTGTAGATGGAACATGTTGAGTGCTGATTTTTAGTCATGTAATAAAAACAGTTGAAAAAAACTGTCAAAAAAACAGTTAAAAAAAATGGTCACTACAAACATTACTTTTCTATTAGTAAAAGTCACGACTAACATTTCTTTATGATTCTCATTTTGAGTTCGGAAAATATTAAATGTGATAAATGTGATTCTTTTATGTAGTAAGTAGGTTACATGTCATTCTAAGAGATGTAAAAAAAAAGTTGAAAAAAATATGTTAAAAAATGGGGGGGGGGAGGACCTGATGGGGGGGGGGGTTGGAGGGAGGGGGTTTGAGGGTGGGTGTTGGAGGGTGGGGGGTTAGCAGGGGTTTGGAAGGGGGGTTAGGGGCAGAAGTTAGGGGGGAGGGGCAAAAAGTTGGGGGGATGGGGTCCTTGGGGTTGGGGTAGGGGACCTTACAACACTGTTCAAATGGTAGTTGTGTATTATACCAAACACAGTTGAGAATCGCCCAAATAAAAATATTACATAACATAACATAACATCAAAATAACCATGAAATAACATCAA
Organism: Artemia sp. Kazakhstan ARC1039; assembly: GCA_029168905.1. Taxonomy (NCBI): domain Eukaryota; kingdom Metazoa; phylum Arthropoda; class Branchiopoda; order Anostraca; family Artemiidae; genus Artemia; species Artemia sp. Kazakhstan ARC1039. The sequence continues at coordinate 7,795 of JAQQPU010021667.1, read as the reverse complement.
CATAACATAACAACAATAGCCATCAAACAACATTAACATAACATAACCACCGTAACATAACGTAACCATGAAACAATATCAACATAACATAATAACAATAACCATCAAATAACATTAACATAACATAACCAACATAACATAACATCAACATAACATAACCATGAAACAACATCAACATAACATAAAAACATAACTTAACATCAAAATGACCATGAAACAATATCATGATAACATAACCATCATACAACATAACATAACAAACATAAAATAGCATCAACATAACATAACATCAACATAACATCAACATAACATATCAAAAATAGCCATCAAACAACATTAACATAACATAACCCGCAATAACCATATAACAACATCAACATAACATAACAACAATAGCCATAAAAACATTAACATAATATACCTTTAGTTAACACAATGCTTGTCTTGTTGTATGGTGGGGTGACTGTCTGCTTGTATAGATTAACACTATAAAGGAGTACTGTCTTTTTGTATGGTGGGGGGACTCTCTGCTACCTATCATTATAGCTATGGTGGGGGGACTCTCTTCTACCTTTAATTGAACCATTACTACTATCCTCAACTCCATGTCAATATTTTTGGGGCGGAGGCACGAAACTATTTAAAACATGTGAAGTTCAAAATTGAAGGTTACTTGAGCGTAAAAATATTTCTTGACCTGTAGGATTATATCCCCCCCCCCCCCCCCAACACACACACAAATCTACAAAATCGTTTTTAATTACCCTCCAGCTGCCATGTATGCTCAAAATAATGTAAGGACAGCAAAATATGTATAATTATGCAACTAATTAGATAAGGAATGGTTTGACTAAAAAAGAAAGAAATAGAGACAAGGCCGTATCTAGGAGGGGGTAGGGGTTTTAAATTCCTTTCCTTCTCCCCAAAATATTTGTCCAACTCGTAAGAAAGTAATAAAAATGCATATAAACCCATTTTTGACTCAAAACATTGTACCTCCCTCCTGAAAAAAATACACTTCCCAAATAAAATCCTTGATACGGCCTTGCATATAGATAATATTCCTGTTAAGTGTAGGTTTTACTGCTAATGAAATATTGTTTGTAGAATTCCTATTAGTAAATAAAAAGGAATGAATAAAATTGAAATGGATATTGTTATAAAAAGGATATTGTTAGGTTTCTAAAGAGATTAAATAAAAGAATAAGGTTTTTTATTTGAAAGTAAGGAGTGGAATTAAAACTTAAAACGAACAGAAATTATTCCGTATCTGAAAGGGGCTCTCCCCTCCTCAACGCTTCGCTCTTTACGCTAAAGTTTTTATTGTTTTAAAAAACAGAGTTGTGAGAAAAAGTCAAACTTTAGCGTAAAGAGCAAGGCGTTGAGCAGGGGACAGCCCCTTTCATAAACGGAATAATTTCTGTTCGTTTTAAGTTTTAATGTCGCTCCTTACTTTCAGTTATAAAAAAACTTGTTTTTGTTTAATTTCTGAACGTTTTTGAATTAATGCAGCGTTGCTCTTGGCTCACCGTACATGAATAATTAAAACAAAATTTGCATATTAATTTTACATTTTTTTTTGGCTAAATGGCGTTCTCGAAATTTTGATCTGACGTAATTTACGTTAACTTACGTAACGAATTTCTATATTCTACACGTCGTAACAAATTTCTACACGTCAAATTAAGCAAATGCGCCGTTTTTATTTGGAGAGTAATATGAAGGAATTTTGGAGAAGGGTAAACCAAAGACAAGGAAAAGTGCTAGAGGGAATCCCGGATCCAAATAGCTGGCCGGAACATTTCGTAAGTAAAGAAGAAGGAGATCTTAGTAAGTGGTCTGATAAAGAATTGGGAATATTTGGGATGAATATAATTACCCGATGAGGGAGGAAGATTATTCGTTAACAGAGGAGGTAGATATTGAGGAGGTTGCACATGTGTTAAGGAAATTGGATGGAGGAAAGCTCCTGGAATTGATGGAATTCCAACTCGTTTATATAAAAAGTTTTCAAGTTTATTTATGCCAATTTTTATACTGCTGTTTAATAGTGTGCTTTCATCAGGAATTTGGGTTTCAGGATGGAAGACGTCTTTAATAATACCGTTATTTAAAAAAGGGAATCCGAGGTTACTTTGTAATTATAGACCTATAGCTCTGGTACCATGTTTAAGTAAGATTCTATAAAAAATTATTGATAATAGGCTAGCTAATATGTTAAAGAAGAATCGAATAATTCGTGAGGAACAAGGTGGATTCAGGGAAGGATATAGAACAGTTGACAGGGTATCTGTACTTAAGGCGTTGATAGAAAAGTATAGTAGAGGTAAGAGTAATTTATTGGTAGCTTACGTAGATTTTGAGAGAGCATTCGATAGTGTTAATAGGATTTTGTTGTGCGTAGAATTGTTGAGGATAGGACTGCCCCGTATTTTTGTTCAACTAGTGTGTGATATGTATAGGCTAACAAGAGGAATGGTTAAGGTAGCAGGGAAAGGGTTTTCGGATAAATTTAGTTGCGAGGTAGAAGTTAAACAGGGTAGCACCTTGTCACCGAGGCTATTTTGTTTATATATTAATGATATTGTTGTGTTTTTTGAGGAAAAATGGGCGCCAACAGTGAGCTTAGGAAATTTGGCTTTGTCTCTGTTGTTATTTGTGGATGATGCGGCGCTGATAGCTAGAAGCGCCGAAGATTTGCAAATATTGTTGAACATATTAAATGTTTATTGGTAAAAAAAGAAAATGAGATTAAATATCCAAATGACTGAAATTATAGTTTTTGGGAGAAATAAAAATAATGATAAATTTTTAATTAAGGGTATTGAGTTGAAAAAAAGTACAACTTTTAAGTATTTAGGGTTTGTATTAAACAATAAATTAAATTGGAAGGATCGTGTGAAAGAAATGGGGGGTAGAGGTAAAGCGGTTTCTTCAGCAGTTTCAAGGAATTCAGCTTTAAATGAAATTAAAAATATTAAAATGCATAAGTATTTGTTTCAATCGAAAATTCGTCCTACTATTCATTATGGCACGGAGGTTTGTGGATATGAGGCCATCCCGCAATTAGAAATGGTTCAACTACAATATTATAAAATATTGGTTAGGGTACATGCTACAACTCATAGACAGACTCTTAAGAGAGATATAGGTTTGTTTTCGCTGCACAAAGAAAGGATAATACAAGTAGTAAAATTTTGGCTGAAAATTACCCATCTACCAGATAAGAGGCTTATGAAAACCGCATATTTTGAATTATTGCAGCAAGGTAGAAAAAGATCATGGCTGTTCCATGTTAAAGCCCTCCTTGATAAAGCTGGACTTTCATACGCTTGGAATGAAGGTCTTGGTCCAACAAGCGATCCAGAGGAAATTTATCGGAAGCTAAAACATGTTAAGGAGGATCAAGAGACCCAACTCTGGCATGAACAGATTCGAAAATCTGAAACCTTGCGCCACTATTCTAAGGTAAAAGAGTCTTTTGGACTAGAATATTATTTTAAGCTGAATTTGCCACCGGAAAACTTGCTTCTGTGGTTCCAGGTCCGAGCGAATGGTTTGCCCTTAAAAAGTAGAGGGAAATTATTTGAAAGAAATGCTCAGGGTCCGATATCATGTTATACTTGCTCTTTATGTGGTATGGAGGAAGAAAATTTGCTCCACTTTTTGATGGTGTGCCATGGGCTTTCAGATTTAAGATTGAAGTATTTAGGAGATGGGGATGTGTTTTTTCATTGGATCCTTAAATCTTCATCCCGGGAGACGATTATAGCAGTGACTGGATTTATAAAAGAGGGTTTAAAAAGATGTAAATAATAGGTTTAAGTTTTTTGTTTGTTGTTAGTAGTTATACGATTTATTTAAATGTATGCTGGCTGTTGTCTTATATAATCATTGTAATGTTTGTGTATGGCCTAGAGGCTGAATAAATTTTCTATCTATCTATCTATCTATTCGTATATTTTTACCACGTATATCAGGGGGTTTGCCCATAGTGAATACCTCGCTCTTTACGCTAAAGTTCAAATTTTGGTTCAATTCTTTAAGAATGACCCCTTAATCACAAAGGCCATTAATTAGAATAAATAGCTCTAATTAAAGTACAAAAAAAAACTTTAGCGTAAAGAGCAAGGTAATGACGAGGGGGCAAACCCAATCATATACGTAGTAATTTCTGTTCGTTTTAAGTTTTGATGTTGCTCCTCACTTTCAGTTGAAAAAATTGTTTTTTTTATTTAATTTCTGATCTTTTCTTAAATAATGCTGGGAAATCCGGCGCACCCTTCATAGCAATATCCCTTCCTCCATGAAAACTTCCTTCATAGAAAGATCCTCCCACGTAACCTCCCCCCCCC
>JAQQPU010021666.1:0-14548 GCA_029168905.1 Artemia sp. Kazakhstan ARC1039 | reverse complement strand
CGAATTGAAGGCGCTTGCTGAAGAATTTTTGTCCACAAAAGATCCATCAGCTTTCCTGTAGTGACAAGGGGGGGACTGTTTGAGTTTCTTGCGGGAAAGAGCTTCATTAACTACAGTCCAAACCTTTCGCAAATTCCCCTTACACTCATCAATTCGACGCGAAAAATATAGCTTTTTGGCTGCACGTACTGAAGAAGTAAGCACATTTTTATAAAGTTTATACTTCAAAAGATCATTCTTTGTCTTACTTTTACATGCAGCCTTAAACAGAGACGCCTTCATATGTGTAGCATTGATCAGACCTCTAGACATCCATGGACATTTAGGCATGGAATTCCTTGGCCTCTTTCTAAGAGGAAAATGCTTATCCAACAGAGCTCCCATACGACACAAAAATAAACTCGTTGCACAATCAACATCATTAGCTTCAAGAACACTAGACCAATCATTACTCTGAAGACTATGTATTAAATTAGAAATTTCTTTATCTGTGGAAGTTCTAAAAGAAAACTCACCCTGCTCATTCACAACAATCTTATTTTGAGGCACAAAAAGTGAAACATAAATAGGGAGGTGATCAGAAAGATCAGTGAAAACAAGACCAGAAGTAAACTTCAAATTAGAAGAATGAGAAATGAAAATATTGTCTATTAAAGTGGCAGAATTTCTAGTAGGGTCAACACGAGAAGGAAAAAAAATTGAAGGAAGTAGACCAGCAGAAGAAAGCACATCAAAGAGATGGTCACATTCATCACTTGATCCAATATTTAACATATTACAATTAAAATCTCCAAAAACACAAATACGTTTTTTAGAGAAAGACCCCACACAAGAAAGTTGATCAAGCAAATCACAGAACAAATGTGTTGGAAAAGGAGGGGGCTTATAAAACAAACAAACAGTGTCACATGCAAACTGGCTTTTCAGATCAATAACAAGAGAATAAACTTTCCTACTATTTGACACTACTGATGTAAACAAGGATTCAAGGTCAGACCTTCTTCTAAACTCAATATCAGACTTTATAAATAAAGAAATACCTCCTGAGCACTTTGTTACCATTCTGGGGATATGGACAGCAACATAACCATGCATATCATAGGCTGTAAAATTTTCATCATCAGATAACCATGTTTCTGTTAAACCAATTACATCAAAAGGGCAAGAATTATCAGACCACAAATACGATTTCAGACTATCCCATTTGTCTCTTATCCCACGCACATTCAAACAAAATACATTAAAGCTACTATTTAAAGACAGTGAGGGTATAATTTTATCACAATAATCAATGGTAGTGTGATAATTACAGCTAGAATTAACCATAGACTCAAGGAGAGGGTCAAGCGTGTGAGTCTCTTGTTTACCAGCCCTAATTGGTTGATCAAATATAACCGAATTCAGAATAGAAGAATTCAAAAGAAAAGAGAAATCACCCATAATTATCACAAATAATAAATATACACATAGAAATATAAGTGGGATGGCACAAATTATCCAAAGTATTGGACCAAAGTATAATGTGACACCAGTTGCTATTACATGAGCTGCAAGTGTGCTGGACTGACAAAAAAATAATAGAAGTTAGGCTACATGAAGGTGAGAGGATCACAAAAAGCATAATGAGATATCAGTAAAATGAAAGTAGAATCAAAGTATTGGCCCAATTTATAATGTGGGACCAGAAAATTATGTAAGCTGTAACTGACATGAGAAAGAAAAAGAGAGAAAAAAATATAATAGTAGTCAGCCTACCTGAAGGTGATAGGATCACAGACAAATATAAATGAATATCAATGGAATGACACATATTATTCCAAATATTAGCCCAGAGTATACTATGGGTAGTAAAAAATTATGAGAGCTGCATATATACTGACATGACAAAAATTTGATTGAATTCAGGGTACACAAGGGCGATAGCATCACAAAATAAGATAAAGAAATATCAATGAGATGGCATATATTATTCAAAATAATGACCAAAAATATAATATGGGACCAGTCAAAATTATGCAAGTTGCATGTGTGCTGACATGAAAAAAATATGATAGAATTCAGGTTACAGGAAGGTGATAGGATCACTAACCCAGATAAGGGAATAATAGTGGCATGGCACATATTCATCAAAATATTGGTCCCAAGTATAATGTGGAACCAATCAAAATTATATGAGCTGCAATTATGCTGAAATGACAAAAATATGAAAGAAATCAGCCTGCATAAAGGTGATAGGATCACAAACAAACATAAAAAAAAATAAATAAATAAATAAATAACAGTGGGATAACATATATGATTCATAATATTTGCCCAAAATGCAATATAGGACCAGTGAAAATTATATGAGCTGCAAATGTGCTGACATGACAAAAACATTATAGAAGCCAAGCTACATGATGGTGAAAGGATCATAAACAAACATAAAGAAAAATCAGTGGGAAGGCACATATAAGTATTAGCACAAACTATAATGTGTGACCAGTTGATATTATGGGGGTTACAAGTATAATGACACAACAAGAATATAATGTAAATCAGACAACGTGAAGGTGACAGAATCACAAACAAACATAAAGAAATATTAGTGGGAAGGGAAATATCGTCCAAACTATTGGCACAAAGTGTAATATGGTACCAGTCTAAATTATGTGAGGACAGTAAAGAATAATAGAGGAATATTTTAAGAACAGCAAGTAAATCCCTACAGAAACAATGCAATATATTATAAGAAAATAAATCTAAATCCATCACTTTAATTTATCTGCATTTGCAGCACATAAATCAATTTCACTCTGATTATTAAACTTAACCACTCTTCCAGATTGGGTTTTATACAGGATATCACCTTTACTGGACCAAACATTACGTAAGCCAAGCTTTGACTTGGCATATGAAAGAAGTTGTAAGCGTGGTTTTGTAAGTGTCTCAGAAAATAGAATCCCTGATCCTTTCAAATCCTTCTTTTGTCTGAGAAGCAGTTGACGAACTCGTAAGTTGCAAAATTCAACAACTATGGGTCTGGGTTTTGCAGATGGTTTGCCAATTCTTTTGGCTGATACAACATCAGACTGAATAATTGGTATGCCAGGAAATTTCCCAGCACATAGTGACAGGAATTGACTTTCAGTGTTTTCAATGGAGGTCTCCTCTTTCACCCCAAAGACAATAATTTGGTTGCTCAAAGCCTGCTGTTCAAAACGGTCATTTAATCTTGCCAGGTTAGACTGGATAGGCTGGAAAGAGTTTTTAAGGTCTATCATGGATGACTCTAAAGTAGCCAATGAAGATTCAACAGAAAATATGCGTCTGTTATAGCTTTCAAGAGTTTTATCCACTAAATTACTAAGATCTAGGTTGAGGCCTGCATACACCTCCTGCTTGATTGCATCCAGCTTATCTGAAGAGATAGTGACATTATGTTGCATGAATGTCTGTTCCTCTTTCATTTTAACCACTGCCTCATCTACCTGGGAAGAGATCTTAGCCAATATAAGGTCATCAAGTAACCCTTTCACTGAAGATTTAAGATTGTCAGGTTGTAGTGAATCTGCTAGCATTTTATGTTTGATTTTTATGCTATTTATGTGGTTAGTGAGCATGAGTAGCTGCTCTGAAACAGATTCTGATCCAGAGAATTGGATTGAGCTGTCAGACCTTAGTTCACGAGGTGGCTTGAGTTGACTTTTCATTTCTTATCTGAAGTAAACAACAAAACAGGACCAGAAATAAGCAGTGGTATAAGACAGTTTGGGTGTAAGGCAGGATGTAGTCCACAATGAAGCAACAAATTTCAAATACCAAAGCAGGGGATTGTGAAATTTGAAGAATAGAAAGCAATCAGCAAAAAACATCAAGCATCAACAGTAGCAGTGGCATAAACCCAAGGATTGGTTACAGTAGTCAAATTACAAGATAAAATTGGTGTAGGTCTCACCTGATGAGTCCCCTCTTACACCCCAGGGGTGGGGGCTGCTATGTGTGCCTGCCTTTACCCACTGGTAGGCAGGTAGAACCAGTACTTCAGGAGGCTTAAAGTGTTGCTGGTTATGCCAGAAAACCTCAAATTCTGAACATATAATTTCTGGACTTTTCAACTCCTTTGAACAAAAAGGCTATCTCACAATTTTGATTGGATGTGTTTGGATAAATGGTGAGTATGGAAGGGCTGTTAGTTGCCTTTCAATTGCTTTTGACTATTAAAAAGGGCACCAGCCCTTTCAATTTCCAATGGAATGACCCCTTTCAAAGTTGCTGCGACAACGATTTCTATAAAAAAAACTTTATATGCCTCCAGGGCATAACTTACCACCATTTCCCTGAGGGCTGTCGGGGGGGGGGGGGTATCATCCTTAAATTCTTAATTTCCAAAACTTTTAACTACTTTGAACAAAATGACTATCTAAAAATTCTGATTGGATGTGTTTGAGGAAAAGGAGGGAGTGAAAAAGGGGTTAGTTGCCCTCCAATCACTTTCGACTATTAAAAAGGGCACTAGCCGTTTGAATTTCCAATCGAATGAGCCCTTTTTCAAGTTTCTACGATAAAGCTTTCAATAAAAACCTTATATGCCCCCAGGGCATAACTTACAGCGCTTGCCCTGAGTGCTGTGGGTGGAGTATCATCCTCAAAGATATAATTTCCGGACCTTTCAACTATATTGAACTAAAAGGCTATCTCACAATTTTGATTGGATGTGTTTGGATAATTGGTAGGCATGGAAGGGGTGTTGCCTTCCAATCACTTTCGACTATTAAAAAGGCCCCTAGCCCTTTGAATTTCCAATCGATTGAGCCCTTTTTCAAGTTTCTACGACAGAGCTTTCAATAAAACCTTATATGTCCCCAGGGCATAAATTACAACCCTTGCCCTGAGGACTGTGGGGGAGTATCATCCTCAAAGATATAATTTCCGGACCATTCAACTATATTGAACAAAAAGGCCATCTTACAATTTTGATTGGATGTGTTTGGATGAATGGTAGTCATGGAAGGGGCGGGCATGGAAGTTTCTACGACAACACTTTCTATTAAAATCTTATATGCCCACAGGGTATAACTTACAACCCTTGCCCTGAAGGCTGTGGGGGGGGGGTCATCCTCAAATACCTAATTTTCAGAAATTACAACTACGTTGAACAAATTGGATATCTAAAAATTTTTATTAGATGTGTTTGGGGAAAAGGTGGGCGTGAGAGGTGGGCTAGTTGCCCTTCAATCACTTTCAACTATTAAAAGGGCAGTAGCCCTTTGAATTTCCAATCGAATTAGCCCTTTTTGAATTTTCTACGACAAAGCTTTCTATAAAAACCTAATATACCCCCAAGGCAAAACTAACAATCCTTGCTGTGAGGGGAGTGTCCTCCTGAAAAATATAATTTCTTTATGGAAATTAACCACGCTCAACAAAATGGCTATCTCAAAATTTTGATGGGATGTGTTTGGGGAAATGGTGGGTGTGGAAGGGGTGTTAGTTGTCTTCCAATCGCTTTCGACTATTTAAAAGGGCACTAGCCATTCCAATCGAATGAATCCTTTTCGAAGTTTCTACAACAACTCCTTCGATTAGAAATGCCCTGGTCAAAACCTGAAAATAATAATACATTGTGCCAACATCGTTCTTTACTTAGGCAGCGCAAGCCCTGCCTATGATACCCCATATCACTAATTCTGCTTGAAACGGTTTTGTTTGACAATGGAATTGCTTTACTTCGCTTTGCCTCTTTCTCTCCAAACATACAGAAATTAATTTCTGCTGCGGCAGGGAGGATTAGATTTTCGTCAATAGTATGGTTTTTTACCAGCCTTCACAATCAAATGACTAATTTTGAAAGATTTTACAGCATTTTCATTTGTTCTGCAAAAGAAAACTTTTTTTTGGTTTTCCTACTTTTAACATCTTCCTAAAGACGTTCAAATTACCGCAGCTTCTTTTTAACTAAATTCTCATGTTTGATTTCAAAATGGCGTTTTAAAAGAGAAGGGTTCATACATTTGTTTGATAAAGTTTCAGAACAAACACCCATTATGTATTAGTCTCGTCTGAGCTTCCAGCCCTAGTAGAACCTAATTTTAAGTACAACTCGTCATATTTTTACTTTTAGATTCATTTGCCAGTTTTTCGGTTGTTTTTTTTTTTCCTTGGTCTGCTTATTAGTTACAAGACGGTCGGGACTACTTTCATTTTGCGAAGTTGATGGCTCAGAACTTTGATTCAGATCTTAATGACCCTTTCTTTTACAGTCATTTATCAATTTTTTTTATTTTAAAATTCACTTACGCCTCTGAATCAATACACTGACGTACTGTTTGAACAGGATTGAGTGTCTGCAGAATAACAGAACACCACAAAAATAACAAAACACTGACAGCGTGCTTGTAATAACAGGCAATACTAGTGCAGTGTAATGACACGAAAGACTGGCCGGCCTTCACAGCCACTCTGATGACTAAGTCTTAGTGACGCGTGCTCGTCAACGTGTCCCACTGAAACCACTTGAGAGTCAGAAAGGGACAATTCTGACAACTTTGCCAGTCCTAGAATTAAACGCTTATATTTTTTTGTTGGCCAGCCACGTACCATCTAAAAAATTTTGTGAGCCCCGAAGGAGTACGCCTACCACAGTTTGAGAACCACTGCCCTTGGGTATCCTTGAACTCTCTAGAAAATTGGCAAAAATTAGTATTCTAAGCACCTTGAAAGGATCCTCAAGAGTAGTTTTTTGTGCCGAAAACATTTTTCTGTCACGAAAAAAATTGAGGTGAACTTTTTCGTTTTGGTTCATTTTGGCTCTTTGTTGGGCAATTTTGTTAATAAATAAATTTTATTATTTAATAAGATATCTTAAGCAGAACTGGCCAGCCATGATAGAAAACACAAAAAAATAAATATAAAGACGACAATGTGTTCTATTGCCAGTAAATCAAACGAAAAAAAAACACACAAAAATGAATATTTTACCCGTATTTAACAAGGCGTCTTCATGGCCTGATAAGCATGAGTGCTCCCAAGCTATGGTTGGGGTCTCGGAGCAAGGATTTACGCCCCCGTCCCTAGCGAGCCGGGAGGAGAGCCCTAAGTTGCACCTCACAGCGTTGGAGTGGTGTAACATTCTATTAGTAGCCTAGCCCGACAAATAGAATGGCTAACGCAACGGGGCGCCAAGGGTCTGGGCAGCCTTTGGTCAAGTCAATTCCTATGAAACACCAATGGATATTGAAGATCAAATGCAGAGAGATACTACTATTACGGCGTTCGCGGTAGCCGACGCGGACCAGGTCAGGGTGGTGCCTGGCCCGACAAGTATGCAAGTCGCCCTATCAAGAAAACATCTGAATATTGGCGCGTGGAGTGTTTGCAGCTGCAAGCTGGAATCCACGCAACTGCTCCATGCAAGGGAGCTGCAGAAGTATAAAATCAACGTTTTTTGTCTGTCAGAAACGAGACTTAATGATGTTCTGTCCAAAAAGTTGACCGTTTCCGAATCTGACTCATTCCACTTCTATAACTCGGGTCCCAATGATGGTTCCGGCCAGCAAGGAGTCGGGTTCCTAATAGACGGTCCTACTGCATCATGCGTCACCTCTTGGGAGCCAGTGTCACCAAGGATCGCCATGATCAGACTGAGAGGCCACATAACCATAATCGCCGTGTACGCTCCGATAAGGGACAGTAGTGACGCGGTCAAAGATGCCTTTTATTATGACCTACAAAGAATCATCGACAAGACACCAAGGCGTGACATACTCTTTGTAGGTGGAGACTGGAACGCCCGGCTCGGCAGAGTAGACCCCGACACAGCAGCAGTTATTGGCCGCCACACCGTTGGTGACAGATGCATCAATGGAGAAAGGCTCTTACAGCTAGCCAGATACAACAACCTATGCGTCACAAACACTCTCTTTGAGCACTAGAGACTCCACCTCGTTACATGGCGTTCGAATGACGGCGTAACAACAGCCCAGATCGACCGCATCTTAGTCAGCAGAAGATGGAGCAGCTCCTGCACAGATGCCCGGGTATACAGAGGAGCAGACACAGGATCTTTAAATGGATCCGACCACTATCTCCTCACTTGCAAAGTCCGTCACCGCCTTAGTAGACAGAAGCGACAGAAGGCAGGGAAGTGCTTCGATGTTTCGAAACTAAGATGCCAGGAAATCAAAGCCGACTTCGAGTTAAAGCTAAGCAACCGGTTCGATGCCTTGAATCGTCTCTCACTCGTCGATGAGGAATGGGCGCAGATAAAAATTGCGACACAGGACGTAGCTGAGGAGGTGCTTGGCCACACAAAACGAAAACAGCGAGCCTGGATCTCTGACCACACCATAGAACTAGTTGAAAAGAAGTGAACCCTCGTGGGAGGTGCAAAAGAACCCTTAAAAGTAGCCCGCAAAGCAGTTAAACAGTCACTGAAACGGGGCAGAGAACAGGACTGGTCAGATCTGGCGAATGAGTTGGAAAAAGCGTCCAGGAGCCACAACAGCAGGAAAATGTTCAAACTACTGAAAGAAGCGACTGGAAAAGCTCCTGTAAAGGTTGACACACTGAAAGATAAGTCCGGAGAACTTATCCGAACAGAAGAAGGACACATGGAACGCTGGCGAGAGCATTTTTCTGAGCTACTGAACCCTGCCAAACCCCCGTGCGATCTACCTGCCTTCTCGAGTGCTGCTAGAGAGCCCTACGCAGTAAACCTCGATCCGCCAAGTATTGCGGACGTACAAAAAGTGCTGAAGTGCATGAAAAATAATAAAACTCCTGGAGAGGATGGGATCCCTTCTGAAATGTTCAAGGCCTTACCAACTCTACTATGCCGCCTAACCGACCTGTTTGTCCAGGTGTGGACGATGAAGACCTTCCCAAAAGACTGGAAAGTATCAGTCCTCGTTCCGCTGTACAAAAAAGGAGATAACCTCATTTGCGGAAACTATAGAGGTATCTCCCCGATCGAACATGCCATGAAGATCTTCTGCGTCATTCTTTTGAATAGATTGAAAGACGCACGTGACATGTTAACCCGTCCTGAACAAGCAGGCTCCAGACCAGGCAGAGGCTGTCCAGAACAGATATTGACGATTCGCCTCATCCTTCAGCAGTTCAGCAGGATTCATCTACCCCTTCTCATCGCCTTTATTGACTTTGCAGCTGCCTTCGACTCTCTCATCAGAGAGGAGCTATGGAGAATTATGGCTGAAGACGGTGCGCCACAGGAGATCATTGAGATGATCCGAAGTGCGTATAAGGACACTGAGACTTACGTCCGTGTTTCCGGCAATGACACCCCTAAGTTTCCAGTGGAGTTTGGGGTAAAGCAGGGATTCCTTCTTTGGCCTATATTTTTCAACTACGCGATAGACTGGATCAAGTATAATGCAATGAGAAACCACAGCGGAATAGTCTTCGGACAAATAGCTGGTTTCCTCCAGCCCCTGACAGATCTGGACTTCGCAGACGACGTTGCTGAGCTGGAAACTACCGCCAACAGCTTATAAGGCATGATCGACGATACCTATGAGGTCTCAAAACGCATCGGACTGGCCATCAGTGGCGCAAAGACTAAAGTATTGGCTCTCAACCAACCTAATCCTTGCCAAGTTACCCTCGACGGTGAGCCAATAGAAAGCGTTGAGGAATTCAAGTATCTTGGCTCTATCATAACACCAGATGGCGGAGCTGAAAGGGATATCTCTGCCCGGATAGCAAAAGCCTTGGGAGTGTTTACTAGTCTGAAAAAAACATTATGGACCAGACGGGAGATCTCAACCAAAACAAAAGTCAGAATCTATGGTGCAACTGTTCGAGCAGTACTTCTGTATGCTTGCGAGACATGGCCGATCAAGACTGAAGATGCGAGAACTTTGGATGTGTTCGACCCCCGCTACCTTCGTTACATCCTCCGCATTAAGAGATGGGACAGGATTTCCAATAGTGAAGTAAGGAGTCGCTGTGGCCAATCAGAAGAGCTATCGCTTATCATTAAAAGACGTCGCCTGAAGCTCCTCGGCCACACATTGCACCGTCCCGAAGGCACGATATGTCGAGACGTCCTTGTCTGCGAACCAGCCCCCTCCTGGAAACGTAAACCAGGAGGACAAAAGAAGAACCTGTGGCAAAAATTCAAGGAGGACCTGGAACCGTGGGAAGGATTCAGGAGACACGGTCGGAGATGGGACAAAGACTGGCTGAAGATCGCCGGAGAAGCTGCACCCGACAGGTCCAAGTGGTCTTCGGAAGTCATCCCAAGATCCTTTGGTGCTGGGCAGGACAGTTCATCGTCTGGTTCCCGCCGAAAGCAAAGAAAGTAAAGTAAGTAACCTAAAACATATAATATACAATTACTTAACATTTCTAATTTGAAAATACCTTCGTGAAACCACCTTACAAAAGTAACTGGATTAAACATTTTAAAATAGCAAATGAACTAGGAATAAGTTATAGCAACTTAAATTTATGCAAAGGTTCTGATGCTGCTATTCGCTTAGGTTTGTTATTTGAACGAACCTGTGGGACATCTTGCAATACTTTATTTTTAAATATAGGTTCATTTTTTTAATTTAAATCAAATAGGATCAATATTTATATTCCCAGTATTTCTATTAATTGATAAACCTACGAAAATAAGTTTTTTTATTTCTAATGCTTCAAGAGCCCATTGAGCGAAACTTCTATCATTGGAAATGGCTGTTGCTTTCTCAGTAACCCTCTCGCAGGTACTGGCGCTTTTTGAAGACACTTTTCCTAAACTCACCTCCAGCTGAAGATTTAACGTTTTTTTTTTACCAGGACTTTAGTGCTATCTCTTCTCAAAAGGCGTTTACCGAAAGTTTTCAAAAACCTGCGACGGGTGGCAGTCAATATCAGAAATATTTATTGTACATGTACTTATACGTAAAAGGTGAATTCAAATTTTGAATTTTATTGTATCTAACCTAGAAGTTTTTGAGCTGCGGGAATTTTTCTCCAGAATTATCTGGCCTATTGCCTATACGCTGGCTGTTTTTTTTATGTTTTAAAAGCATTTAGTTTAGGTTTTCTGGCCATCATCTTTTTTTCAACACATAAAGCCACTGGCCAAATTCGCTCCTAATGCAGAATCACCCCTGTCTATGTCCGAGGACAGTGCTCTACTAATATTAATACATTTGGAGAGGTACCTAACTGTTAAAAGTGGATATTATCACTCTGATTTAGGTAGATGATGATCCCGTTCATTATGTCCATGTTATAAGATTGTGCCCGTTTGTTGTCTACCGTAAAAAAATGAAGAAAAAATGATAATGCTAAAGTAAATTTTCTTGCTCAGATGCGAAGTAAGTTGACTGACGAAAAACCCATCAAAATCATATTTGACGAGGAAACTGATATCAATTATAAAGAGTCAGATGTAGATTTTACAAGTGATGAAGAGGACGGTTGAGACCCAACCTGGGTCCCATCCGAAGTGGTAGACACTTTCTTTGGCCAAAACTCGGCTTAATTTCTCAACCGAGTGCCTGTATCCGAAAGCGATTCCAATGACGAAGAGTTACCACCTTCATTAAAAAGGATTATAACTTGTTCTAATTAAAAACCAGCTGCTAATATATCAGCAAAGCCAAAAGGTAGCTGTGACACGGCTAGAAGCGACAATTCTACGCCATCAGTAAGCAGGCAGTTTCGTCAGGAAAACTAAAGTGCTTTCCAATGCGAGTCTGGAAAGTAAGAGTCCTCTCAAATCTAAACGAGGAGGTTGAAGCTGTTGACTGTTTCGAAGCATTGACAACTTTTGAAATCCTGGTGATGAGAGTTCGTGATTCTAATTGCTACGCTATGAGAAAAATAGCTATGAGCTTGGTCCTACCGTTCCTGAGGTCCACATCTATCTTGGTTATTTATTGGTGATTAGCTACGTTCGCTACCCAAGCGAAAATACCCACCTGGGCATTTTGTATCGAAGGAGTTGCCGTAGAAACTTCGAAAATGACTCATTCGATTGGAAATTGGAGTGACTAGTGTCCTTTTTAACAGTTGAGAGTGATTGAAGGGCAACTAGCCCCCCACGCCCATCATTCCTCACAACACATCCAATAAAAATTTTGAGATAGCCATTTTGTTCAGCGCAGTTGATTCCCAGATAGAAAATATCTTTTTATGGAGGACAGTCCCCTACAACCCTCGGGGCAAGGGTTTTAAGTTATCCCCTGGGGGCATATAATTCTTTTATAGAAGGCGTAGTCGTAGAAACTTCAAAAAAGGATCATTTGATTGAAATTCAAAGGGATAGTGCCCTTTTTAATAGACGAAAGTGATTGGAGGGCAACTAGCCCCCCTCACGCCCATTATTCTCCCAACCACATCCAAGGAAAATATTGAGATAGCCATTTAGTTCAGCGTTGTTGATTTCCAGATAGAAAATATGGTTTTGAGGGGGACACTCCCCCACAACCCTCAGGGCAAGGGTTGCAAGTTATGCCCTGGGGGCATACAAGGTTTTTATAGAAGGCGTTGTCGTAGAAACTTTAAAAAAGGCTCATTCGATTGGAAATTCAAGGGCTAGTGCCCTTTTTAAAAGTCGAAAGTGATTGAATTGACACTAACCCCCCTCTCACGCCCGCCTTTTCCCCATACACATCCAATCTAAATTTTGAGATGGCCATTTTATTCAACGTAGTTTTAAGTTCTGTAAATTAGGTCTTTGAGGATGAGAACCCCCTCAAAGCCCTCAGGACAAGGCTTGTAAGTTATGCCGTGGGGCATATGAAATTTTTATAGAATGCGTTGTCTTAGAAACTTCAAAGAAGGCTCATTTGATTAGAAATTGAAATGGCTAGTGCCCTTTTAATAGTCGAAAGTAATTGGAAGGCAACTAACACCCCTTCCACGCCCACTATTTCCCCAAACACATCAAATCAAAATTTTAAGTTAGCCAATTTGTTCCACGCAGTTAAAGTTCAGGAAATTATACCTTTGAGCAGGGCTCTCCTCCCACAGTCTTCAGGGCAATGGTTATAAGTTATGCCCTGGGGGCATATAAGTTTTTATTAAAATTTTTGTTGTAGAAACTTGAAAAAGGCTCATTCGATTTGAAATTCAAAAGTCTAGTGCCTTTTTAATAGTCGAAAGTGATTTCAGGGCAACTAGCCCCCTTCTATCGCCACAATGTAGTATTTTTTTTTCTCCCTACTCCGATACTTCGTATCGAAGGAGTTGTTTTAGAAACTTAAAACCAACAAAGAGAAAAATCTCTAAAAAAAAAAAAAAACAAACAAACGAGACTGTGGCCAGTGGAGAGAAAAGAAAAACAACAGAAACAAAACAACGCGGATATTTCGCCTGTATACAAACAAGGCGTCTTCAGCACGAAAGACACAAAAAAAAACAAGATAAAACTAAAAACCATTAAAACCACCACCAAAAAAACAAAACAAAAATGTACAATCGGCGCAAACTAATCCACGTAGGGAAAAGATGCTAAAATAGAGTTACTTCAGTGAGGACACCAGAGTAACTGAGGAAAAATAAAAAAAAACTGTAAATTACTTTAATTATTCAGTTGCGAAATAATCCTTTTGTTAGCTATTACAGAAGCAAATCGTTTTGGTCTAACAGGTAAAATAGTCCCCTGGTGATTATTTGAAATCTTTACTCCCTTATTGACAATTGATTCACTCTTTAGAAGGTTATCATAAATTGGGTCAATATTTAAATTACCCGTGTCCCTATTTATGGAAAGGTTAGCAAACATATGTTTTTTAATTTCTATGGCTTCCCTGGCCCATTGGGTGTACCCCTTATCATTAGAAATAGCCAAGGCTTCATCAAATTTTACAAAATGATCTGGTTGAAGCCAAATATGCTCTGCTAAAGCTGAAACGAAAGTTTCTGGGGGCTTGCTTAATTGTAGGGTTTTTTCTATTGAATTACGGTGTTCAATAAACCTTTCAACAAATTGTTGGTGAGTCCTACCAATATAGAACTTTCCACAAGAACACGGAATTTTATACACCCCACTTACTAAATTTCCCCGAGTTAAATCCTTACCAGAACTAAAAAAACTACTCATTGGCCTCAGCGATTGGAAACATGTATCAATACCAAATTTACGTAAAACCCGTGAAAGTTTCTCCCCCAAACCAGGTACATATGGTAATGAAATGAAGCTTTTTGATACAACTAAATCTAAAGACTGAGAAACCTCAATAACCCTACTACTATGTTTGGCCCGTCTATTTTCAATTATTTTATCAATGAACTTAATTGGATAACTATTACAAAATAAAATATCCCTCAAGTATAACAATTCTGAATCCATAAATTCCTGGGAACAGATTTTAAAGGCTCTATCCACTAGTGAAATTACAACCCCCCTTTTCACCGACATAGGGTGGCAAGAATGAAAATTTAAATACCTATCATTGTGCGTAGGTTTTCTGTAAATCGAGAAAAGTAAATGGAAATCCCTTTTAATTAATAAAATATCCAGAAAACGTAATTTATTATTATCCTCAAATTCAACTGTAAATTTAATATTATTATCAAAACTATTTAAATGCTTACAAAAAAGGTC
>JAQQPU010021665.1:0-14550 GCA_029168905.1 Artemia sp. Kazakhstan ARC1039 | reverse complement strand
GGGGGGCACAATTCGAGAGAGCTCGTCTGAGGGATGCGAATTCATGTACTTGTAGAAAACAGCCATCGACGCTGCATCAAACCTTTCATTTAGAGGCTGGAGCGATTCTTGTGTAGAGGCGCTGCCCGCCATATTTGCCCTATTCTGGATCTTTTGAAGTGGTGCCAACAGCGTTTTCGGAGCACCAGCATATAGCGGGCATCCATATTCAGCTATGGGTCTGATGCAAGACTTGTAGACTGTGATGATTGAGCTTGACGGTTTTTGCAGCGAAGAGTAACTCCCAGCTTTCTTGCGCAGGAGGTTCTCACCCTATCAAGGTGGTTGTTCCAAGAGAGATCGGTGGAGAAATGAATCCCCAGTAGACGAAGCTGGTCGACTCTCTTTATAGCTTCATTTTTGAAGATGAAACTAGGGTGTTCACGTGGCACCTTTGATCGGGTAATTAGAAGCTCCTTTGTTTTCGATGCATTGAAGTTTCAATTTTCAAAAGATCCATCTGTAGGGAAAGGGAGGCTTGTGTTGGGTCTTTGTGTTTAGGGACGGCTGAGTGTGTCGTGGTATCGTCGGCAAAGTGATGAAGAGGGTTTGCGAGGTTGTCTCCCATGTCGTTTATGCAGATAAGGAAAAGCGTAGGTCCCAAGACACTGCCCTGGGGTACCCCTGCTTTCACTGGATATTCGCAGGAAATAAACCCGTCGAGAACAACCCGTAGTGAACGATCGGAAAGAAAGCTCTCAATCACTTTTAACAGACATCCACGAACACCATAGCATAGAGTTTCTTTAGCAGGCCACGGTGCCATACTCTGTCAAAAGCTTTCGCAATGTCGAAGGATAATAGCCTGATGTCGTGTCCTATTGCCAGAAGTTCTATCCACTCCTGATACTGGGCCACTAGCAATTCTATTGTTGAGCGTTTCCGGCGGAATCCATATTGGCGATCGCCTAGAAGGTGATTTGATTCCAGGTACTTATGAAGTGTTTTATTGGAGACGCTCTCGTAGACTTTGCCAACAAAGGAGAGAAGGCTAATAGGCCTGTAGGAGCCCACGCTCGTTGGATCGCCTTCTGGCTTTAGGGTAGGTATAACATGGGCGGACTTCCATGTTCGTGGGAAGGTTCTGGAGCGAAGGAACAGCCGGAAAAGCAATGACAAGGGTCCAGCTAGTTCGGCACTGCAGGACTTGAGGAAAACATTTGGTATGTTGTCAGGACCCGTGGCTTTGGTCACATCAAGATGCTGCAGAATGCGAAGGATCTTGGGAGCACAAAAATTCAAGCGTTCCAGGACAGTGTCGGTTCGGTCGGAGAAATTTGGCACTTCTCTACCGTCGTCGTCCAGATTCGAGAATTCGACAAAAGCCTTAGCAAGAGCTTCAGCCTTTGCCTGTGGATCTTGTACCACTGTCCCGTTAGTCTGGAGAGAAGGAATTATGGTCCCCTTGGACGACTGTAAAGCCTCTTTGACAATTCTCCACCAACTCTTTGACGAAGCAAGTTGAAGCTTGGTGGCGAATTTCTCCTTATACTGGAACCGGGACTGCCGAATCACTCGAACTGCATCTTTGCGCGCATTTATGAATGCAATTCTGTCCTCTTCGCTCTTCGAAAGTAGCCATCGCTTGTGTGCCTTTTGCTTTCCTCGGATTGTCTTCTTACACTGGGCGTTGAACCAAGGTTTGTCCTTACTGGACACCTGGATCTGCTTTGAAGGGATATGCTTTTCGACAGAGTCAACTATGGCCTGCTGGTACTTTTCTGCAGCTTTCTCTGGGCCTTTCAGGAGGAAGGCTCTCCACTGCTGAGAAAAAAGAGTGTTTCTCAAACCGTCCCAATCACCTCTTTTGTATAGCCAGATTGTTCGCTCATGCTTTGCTGGAGGCGGAATACGTAGGTTTCCACGTGCAACGACGGCAACGTGGTCACTGGTGAAAGCATGAGCGTCTACCTTAAAGGAGTCAGGGTGATCTGTAAAGAAGAGGTCAAGACGAGATGATCCGTTTGGGCCGTGATACGTATCAAAATCGACAAGTTGTTCCAGCCCGTAAGAGAGAGATAGATCATACAAGTCTGACCCTTCCTTATCAGTATATTTGCTGCGAAGCCACACGCTATGATGGACGTTGAAGGCTCCATGGAGGATAATGGCAGACTTAGCGTACTTGCCCCGAATGTATTCGAGGGAGGCTTCAAGGTAGCTGGTAATCTGGTAAGTTGGAGGGTTATACACGGTTCCGACAATCATGGATTTATTTGGGAGGGTCACCCTAACCCACAGAGCTTCTTCGCCTGCTGAATCTGGTATGTTCAGGCATGAATAAGGTATATGGCTCTGTAGATAAACAGCGACACCTCCTCCTCCGTATTTAGCGCCGTCAGTACGCTCTCGATCCCGCCTGAGGAGCGTGTATCCCTGTATGGCAACCTCACTGCTCTGTATTTCTTGGTTTAGATTGGTCTCAGTGATGCACATGATAGATGGCTTGACCGAATTCACTAAATGTAGGAACTGGTCAAACTTAGATCTGAGACCTCGTACATTGCAGTGGGCTATCGTAAGCAGGTCCGTTTGGATAGTCGGTGGACATGCTACAGGTCGTCGTCGAAATGGCTGTTTGGTCCGAGGCTTTTTGTTGTTAATCATAACCAGGTAAAAGAAGCTTTGCCGGGTAAATTATCAACCCAAAGTCCCCTCCAAAGCATATATGACCACCCTTCCAGACATAATTGTGTTCCTGACAGACATAATTTCCGTAACCTTCAAATACGATGAAAAACAATTGTTTTATCGAAATTTGGATTAAAGGTGTTGAGGGAAATGATGAGGACGGGGGGGGGGTTGGTTGCTCTCAAATCACTTTGCTCTTAAAAAGGGCGCTATAACTTCCAATTTCAAATTAAATAAGGCCCATCTGAAGTTTAAATGACCGCTAATTCCATAAAAACCTTATATGCCCTCATGGCATAACTTACAACCCTATCCCCAGGGTGCTGGGGGGTTGTGTCGTCCCTAGAGACATTATTAAACGATCTTTGGACTATTTTGAATAATATCGATATCTCATAATTTTAATGAGATATGTTTGGTGAAAAGAGGGGTTGTCGGGAGGGGGTTATTAAATGCCCTCCATTACATTTGACGCTTACAAAGGAACTAAAACTTCCAATTTTCAACCAAATGAGCCCCTTCTAAAGTTAAACAGCCATCCCTGCCATAAGAACCTTAAATACCCCGAGGCATAACTTACAACCCTCACCCCCTAGGCTCTGGTGGTTTGTATCAACCCCAAAAACGTTGTTATATGATCTCTGGACTATTTTGAATAGAATGGCTGTCTCAACATTTTTCATTCGATGTATTTCTGAAAAACACGACGTGGGGGGGGGCGGGGGGGGCGGCACTGCCTTTTGATTACTTTGACTCGTAAAAATGGACACTAAAAATTCAGATTACCAATCCATTGAGTCTCATCTGAAGTATATACAACCAACCTTTCTATAAAAACCTTATATACCCCCGGGGCATAACTTATAACCCTTGTCCTGAGATCTATGGAGGCGGGGGTATTTTCTTCAAAAACATAATTTCCGGGCTCTTCAATTACAATGAACAAAATTACTATCTTCAGATTTTGATGGGATAACTTTGGGGAAATGATGAGCGTGGGGGGGGGGTTGCTCTCAAATCACTTTTGACTCTTAAATAGGCACTATAACTTTCAATTTCAAATCAAATAAGCCCCATCTGAAGTTTATGCGACCACCAATTCCATAAAAACTTTATATGACCCCAGGCCATGATTAACATACTTATCCCCAGGGTACTGGGGGGTTGTGTTAACCATAGAGGCATTGTTTTAGTTCTTTGGACTATTTTGAGCAAAATGGCTATCTCACACTTTTAACCAGATTTGTTTGGTGAAGAGGGGTTGTTTGGGGGGGGGGGACTGCCCTCCATCACTTTTGACTCTTAAAAGGGAACTGGAACTTCAAATTTTTAACCAAATGAGCTTCCTCTAGAGTTTATACAGCCATCCTTTCCATAAAAAGCTTAAATACCCCCTGGGCACAACTTACAACCCTTGCCCCTAGGCTCTGGGGTTTGCTTCAATTCCAAAAGCCTTGTTATATGATATTTAGACTATTTTGAATAAAATAGCTTTCTCAAAATTTCTGTTAGATGTATTTCGGGTCAATAAGACATGTGTTTGTGGGGGGGGGGGGGTAGCTGCCCTTCGATCTCTTTGACTCTTAAAAAGGGCACTTGAGCTTCTGATTACCAATCTAATGGTAACCAATCCTATGAAAACCTCATATTCCCCTAAGGCATTACTTAAAACCCTTGCCCTGAGGGCTGGGAGGATTTGCTATCCTCAAAGACATATTTTCCGGACCTTTCAAATACGTTGAACAAAATGGCTATCTAAAAATTTTGATTGGAAGTGCTTGGGGAAATGATGAGCTTCGCTGGGGTGGGGGCCATTTGCCCTCTCATAACTTTCGATTGATAAAAAGGGCACTAGTCCTCTCAATTTCCAATCGAATGAGTCCTTTTTGAAGTTTCTATAACAATGCTTTCCATAAAAAAAAACCCTATATGCCCCAAGGGCACAAACAACCCCCCTCGTCCCCAGGGCGGTGGGGGGGGGGGGTGTTGTCATCTTCAAAGACATATTTTCTAGGCCTTTCAACTACGTTGAGCAAAATAGCTATATCAAAATGTTGATCGGAAGTGTTTGGGAAATGATGGGCGTGAGGGGGGGAAGAATTCTCCCTCCGATTACTTTCGACTATTAAAAAGGGCACTATTCCTCTCAATTTCCAATCGATTGAGCCCTTTTTGAAGTTTCTACGGCAACGCTTTCTATAAAACCTTATATACCGTCTGTGCATGACTTACAACCTTAGCCCTGAGGACAGTGGGAAGGGGGGCTGTCATCCTCAAAGACATAATTTCTGGACCCTTCAACTATGTTGAGCAAAATGGCTATATCAAAATGTTGATCGGAAGTGTTTGGGAAGTGATGGGCGTGAGGGGGGGAAGAATTCTCCCTTCGATTACTTTCGACTATTAAAAAGGGCACTATTCCTCTCAATTTCCAATCGATTGAGCCCTTTTTGAAGTTTCTACGGCAACGCTTTCTATAAAATCTTATATACCCTCTGTGCATGACTTACAACCTTAGCCCTGAGGACAGTGGGAAGGGGGGCTGTCATCCTCAAAGACATAATTTCCGGACCCTTCAACTATGTTGAGCAAAATGGCTATATCAAAATGTTGATCGGAAGTGTGTGGGGAAATAATGGGCGTGAGGGGGAGGGGGCCTTCGTCCTCCGATCACTTTCGACTATTAATAAGGGCACTAGCCTTCTCAACCTCCAATCGGATGAGCACTTTTTGAAGTTTCTACGACAACGCTTTCTAAAAATACAATATATGTCCCCAGGGTATTATTTACGACCTTTGCCCTGAGGGCTGTGAGGGGGTTGTCATCCTCAAAGACATAATTTCCAGACCTTCCAACTGTGTTGAACAATATGGCTATCTAAAAATTTGATTGGATGTGCTTGGGGAAATGATGGGCGTCAGAGGGGGGTTAGTTGCCCTCCAATTACTTTTGACTATTGAAAAAGGCACTAGCCCTCTCAATTTCCAATCGAATAGGTTCTTTTTTAAGTTTCTACGACAACTCCTTCGATACGAAGCGCCCTGGTCTAAACAAATAAATGCTTATGCAGCGCTTAGGCAGCGCTATAGCACTGCCTATGGCTATAATACATATTATAGTTTTTCCAATGTATTTAACGATTAGAACCATTTGATTTTTGCTAAATAGGGCAGGGGTTATTTTAAATCTTAGTTTTCATGACTTTCATTTATATAAACGAAGTTTCTTTTTATTGTTTCATTAAATCAGTTTCCGCAGAAAGTTTTGCGTCTTTTATATTTCTCATTAGTCCATCCTTATTATCGCTCAACATGGTCCAAGAAGGTCTCCAAGATCATCGATGCCGGGCGAGGTGGAAACGCCTGATTCCCGCCACAAGTACAAGTAAGTAAGTAAGTTCTGTTTGGTCTGAAACATTTTATGTTCACCTGAAACCTTTGCGTGTTCTCCAGAATTCAGCTGTGCGTGCTATTTATGGAATCAATAGACT
The DNA here is from genome assembly GCA_029168905.1 of Artemia sp. Kazakhstan ARC1039. Taxonomy (NCBI): domain Eukaryota; kingdom Metazoa; phylum Arthropoda; class Branchiopoda; order Anostraca; family Artemiidae; genus Artemia; species Artemia sp. Kazakhstan ARC1039. The sequence goes on along the minus strand of JAQQPU010021665.1, from coordinate 8,389 downwards.
TGCCTCAGTTAGAAATATTTATCCGCGAGTCCTTATTTTATCGTTTCAGGGTTGTGCTTATTTTATAAGCTTCAACTAATGTATGATATTATTAATAATATTGCTCCAATGTTTCTTCGTCATATGTTTGAGACAGATGCTGATGTCCATGGGCATTTAACGAGACAGGTTGGTAAGTATAGAAGGCCGATTAAGCGGGGCTCCCACGGCGTCAATAAAGTTAATAAAGTATTCCGCAAAGTTACATACCGTAAAGTTCGTCGCGCTCACACATGAGTTTTACCTTCCTGACTTTATGGAAAATTTTTTCAAGCAATTAATTTGAATTATTCACATGTTCATTCTTGAATATATCTGACATTATTTTTTGATAACTTTTTCAATTTAATAAGTTAGTCTTAAGTTAGATGTTGTTTTTACTTTAAAATGCACTAAAGAAGGCTCACAGATAAAAATGATGACCCAATTCTTGACACATTATTTCACTTATTTCCTTGAATGCATTTTCAACACAAATTCTGTCCTTATGTTCCCGTTGTGAGGAACTTTATATTAAAGGATTATTTCTCACTAATGAAACAAGCAAGTCTTCTGCTTCAATGTTCCACATATCAATGTTCCACAGATTAGAGAAAAAAGTTTAAGACTGGCTATCTAATTAGTTTCTTTTACCTGAATTGAAATATTCCACAAGTCTTCTCCTATTGGCTAAACTTTCCGGACCTTATTGAAAAAGTTAAATAAAGTTTAACTTCTTTCCGACAACCATAAAGTCAATAAAGTTATAAGAGGAAAACGGTTTATTAACTTTATGGACAGCTTTATTAACTTTATTGACGCCGTGGGAGCCCCGCTTTAGAGTGTTTGCGAGGTCTGGTTTCTCTGCTTGTCATATTCTTCCAGTGCTGTGGTCTCAGACGCCATCTTCTATTAGGGATATTGCTGAAAGGCCTGGCTTCCGTGAGCAGTTGAGGCACCATTGCCTGCACGTTTATGAATTCTAATAGTTTTTTCTGTTTTTTTTTCAAGTAGTTCTATTTATTTAATATGTTTTATATCCTTTTTTTTTGTTTTGTTGTGAAATGGGAACCCGAATGCACTGATGTAAGTGGATGCAAGTTTTTTTTTTGGAGTTGCAATACAAGCCCAGGTTACTGGGCTTCATGCTTTTTTGTTTATTTTTTTGTGAATAAATTATATCTCCATTGAAAAAAAAATAAGAGACGGAGTAAGGTTTTTCCTCAGTAGGGGGGGGGGCAGCTTTAAACATTGTCGCCCCATCAATACTGTAAACCTTAAATTTTTACCCAAAACATTACAATTTAAGCTTGTTTTGCCAGCCTAAGGCACTAGCCCACCCTAGCCCTTCCCCCCAGGTCATATTTGAATAATCCTGTCGATAATATTCGAAGTTTCAACAAGAATATATGCAAAAAACTTTTTAATCACAGTTTTTGGCTGAACTTTGGCAAAATCAAGAATTTCTAATTGGGGTTTGACCCAAATCAAAAATTATGTTTATATATGTTTGGTTAATACATTTTCACAAAGAGTTAATTTTAACAAACATCTGATCGATTATTTAAAAATATCGAAATAAAAATATTGATTAATTTAATTATCGCCGAAAAGATTTAGACTGAGTTAAGCTATAGCCTGAAATTCAGAGTAACCGTATTTGCCAACTTTACAAAAATTATATCTTAGGCGGCGCACTAGTGCTGCCTAAGTAAAGAACGATGTTGGCACAATGTATTATTTCATTTTTTTCTAGACCAGGGCACTTCGTATCGAAGGAGTTGTCGTAGAAACTTCGAAAAGGGCTCATTCGATTGGAAATTGGAATGGCTAGTGCCCTTTTTAATAGTAAAAAGTGATTGGAAGGCAACAAACACCCCTTCCAAGCCCACCATTTCCCCAAACACATCCAATCAAAATTTTCAGATAGCCATTTTGTTCAACGTAGTTGATTTCCAGATAGAAATTATGTTTTTTAGGAGGACACTCCTGCCCACAGCTGTCAGGACAAGGGTTGTAAGTTATACCCATGGGGTATATAAGGTTTTTATAGAAAGCTTTGTCGTAGAAACTTAAAAACGGCTCATTCGATTAGAAATTCAAAGGGCTAGTGCCCTTTCTAATACTCGAAAGTGATTAGAGGGCAACTAACCCCCCTCTAACACCCACCTTTTCCCCAAACACATCCAATCAAATTTTGAGATAGCCATTTTGTTCAACGTAGTTAAAAGTTCCGGAAATTATGTCTTTAAGGATGACCCCCCCCCCCGGAGCCCTCAGGGTAAGGGTTGTGAGTTATGCCCTGGGGGCATATAAGGTTTTCATAAAAAGCGTTGTCGTAGAAACTTCAAAAAGGGCTCATTCGATTGGAAATTGAATTGGGTAGTGCCCTTTTTAATAGTCGAAAGTGATTGGAGGGCAACTAACCCCCCTCTCACGCCCACCATTTATCCAAACACATCCAATCAAAATTTTGAGATAGTCATTTTGTTCAACGTAGTTGAAGGTTCCTGAAATTAGGTTTTTGAGGATGATAACCCCCTCAGAGCCCTCAGGGCAAGGGTTATAAGTTATGCCCAGGGGGCATATACGGTTTTTATTGAAAGATTTGTCGTAGAAACTTGAAAGAGGGCTCATTCGATTGGAAATTCAAAGGGCTAGTGCCTTTTTAATAGTCAAAAGTGATTGGAGGGCAAGTAACCCTCCTCTCATGCCCACCTTTTCCGCAAACAACAATCATCATTTTTAGGTAGCCATTTTGTTCAACGTAGTTGAAAGTTTTGGAAATTAGGTCTTTAAGGATGAAACCCCCTCCCCACAGCCCTCAGGATAAGGGTTGTAAGTTATGCCTTGGGGGCATATAAGGTTCTTATAGAAAGAGTTGTCGTAGAAACTTCAAAAAGGGCTCATTAGATTCGAAATTGAAAGGGCTAGTGCCCTTTTTAAAAGTCAAAAGTGATTGAAGGGCAACAAACCCCCCTCTCACGCCCACCATTTCCCCAAACACATCCAATCAAAATTTAGAGATATTTATATTGTTCAACGTAGATGAAAGTTCTGGAAATTAGGTCTTTGAGGATGAAAACTCTCCCCCCCCCCCACAACCCTCAGGACAAGGGTTGTAAGTTATGCCCTGTGGGAATATACAGTTTTATAGAAAGTTTTGTTGTAGAAACTTCGCAAAGGGCTCATTTGATTGAAAATTGAAATGGCTAGTGCCCTTTTTAATAGTCGAAACTGAACGGAGAGTAACTAACCCCCCTCCAACCCCCGCCATTTCCCCAAACACATTCAATCAAATTTTTGAGATAGCCATTTTTTCAACGTAGTTGAAAATTCTGGAAATTATGTATTTGATGATGACACCCCCCCCTCCAGAGTCCCCGGGGCAAAGGTTTTAATTTATACCCTGGGGGAATATAACGTTTTTATAGATAGTATGGTCGTAGAAACCTCAAAAGGGGATCATTTAATTGGAAATTGAGAGGGCTAGTGCCCTTTTTAATAGTTGAAAGGGATTGGAGGGTAACTAACCCCCCTTTCACGCCCAACATTTCCCCAAAGACATCTAATCAAAATTTTCAGATAGCCATTTTGTTCAACGTAGTTGAAATTTCTGGAAATTAGGTCTTTGAGGATGACACTCCGCCTGGAGCCCTCAGGTTAAGGTTGTAGGTTATGCCCTGGGGGCGTGGAAGGTTTTTATTGAAATCTTTGTCGTAGAAACTTGAAAAAGTGCTCATTCGATTGGAAATTCAAAGGGCTAGTGCCCTTTTTAATGCTCGAAAGTGATTGGAGGGCAACTAACCCTCTTCTCACGGCTACTTTGGGCATGTTTATTTTTTAATATAATTTAAATAAAACACGTTACAGTCAGCACAACTAAAATAAAACGTTCCAGTTCGAACCTTTCTAATAGTCGAAAGTGATTGGAAGGCAACTAACGCCCCTCTCAAGCCCACCATTTCCCCAAACACATCCAATCAAAAGTTTGAGATAGACATTTTGTTCAACATAGTTGAAGGTTCTGGAAATTAGGTTTTTGCCAGCGTTCTCGTAGAAACTTCAAAAAGGACTCTTTCAATTGTGAATTGACAGGGCTATGCCCTTATTAATAGTCAAAAGTGGTCGTAGGGCGAATGCCCCCCCCATGCCCACAATTTCCCCAAACACTTCCAATCAACATTTGAACAAATAAACTTTCAAATGGGGATAAATCTCTTTATTTAGACAGTGAAAAAAACAGGTACAAAAGTCCAGATATTTCGGTCACATATACAGCGACTGAAGCGTATTTCTACTGAACACGGTCACTGTATATGTGACCGAAATATCTGGACTTTTTTACCTGTTATTCACTATTTAAATAAATGGATTTATCCCCATTTGAAAGTTTATTTGTTCGTCTTAGAACGGCAGTGTGGTCTAAGAAAACAACACCTAATTTAAAGGTGTTATGTCGAAAATCAACATTTGATATAGCCATTTTGTTGAACGTAGTTGAAGGGTCCGGAAATTAAGTTTTTGAGCATGACAACCCCCTCACAGCCCTAAGGTCTAAGGTTGTAAGTTATGCCCTGGGGGCATTTAAGGTTTTTATAGAATGTGTTGTCGTAGAAACTTCAAAAATGGCTCTTTCGATTGGAAATTGAGAGGGCTATTGCCCTTTTAATAGTCGAAAGTAATCGGAGGGAGAATCACCTCCCCCCACGCCTATTATTTCCCCAAAAATTTCCGATCAACTATTTTGTTCAACGTAGTTGCAGGGTTTGGAAATTATTTCTTTAAGGATGAAAAACCTCCCCCCCCCCAAGCCCCCAGGACAAGGGTCTTAAGTTATCCCTTGGGGCTTATAAGGTTTTTATAGAAAGTTTTGTCGTAGGTGCTTCAAAATGGGCTCATTCGATTGGAAACTCAGAGACTAGTGCCTTTTTATTAGTCGCACGTGATCAGAGGGCAAATTTTGATATAGCCATTTTGTTCAGCCCATCAGAAAGGACTGGAAATTTTGTCTTTGAGGATAACAAATCCCCCCCCCCCCCCCCCAGATTTAAGGGCAAGGGTTGTGTATTATTGTACTTTACAGAAAAAAAATTCTTGTAAATTTTTTCACTTTTATAACTTTAAGAAACAAGAATTAATTAAGATTTTAAGGAATAAATATCAGCATATGTATACTAAACTAACAATGAAAATTTTTTTCAGTAAATTCATTTGAATTTTTTTCAGTAAAGTACAAATTATATTCTAGCTTTTAGAAAGGATAGGGTTTAGAACCCTACTTAGATTGATTTCTGCTCGTTTTGAGTTTGACTTATTTTAATTTCTGTTTGTTTGGGGTTTCGTTTATTTATTGATTCTGATTTGTGGTAGTTGTATGCTTGGTAGATTATTTGATTCTATTTTTTTTTTCATTTTTGGTTTATTGGAGTACTTTAATATTTTTGGAAAACTTATTTTGCGCAAAAAGTCTTTTTGCTCAATCAAATGAAAAAGCTGGAACAGTTTATTTCTTTCATGCTAAAACGATATCTTATAACAATTCTGATATATTAAATTTCCCAAAATAATATGATATTTTAAGTATAATTCACCAAACAATATTCTAAAATATAATTGTTGAATAACTTATGATTTATGAAATGTTGCTCATAATACAGTTTTTCGAAATTTATATCAAAGATAGCTTAAATGGATATGAAACAAATATTCTACAAGCAGAGTCTACTTATAGTAGTTTGATTATAAAACTGTAAAAAAAAAGTGACTGATAGCTTTATAGTAACAACTTGGTTCGATGAATTTATACTGCAGGCATACGTACCTTCATGAAATGTATATTTTAAAATATTTTGAGCAGTTAAAATCTTCACTTTTAATTCACACTTGGAAAGAAAATTATCGTTAAAGTCCAAGACACTTTGGAGGCTTGATAGTAAGATTCTGCTGCTAGACAACGGTCAACTTTGTCGATACCTGGCAACTTTTCCTAGTTCGTGTACCTTTTAATCGTCCCTGGAATATATTTTAGGTCAAAGCAAATAATTGGTCTGCATTTGCTTTGTTTTGGAGGCATTGAGGAAAAAAGGTTGTCTCCATGAGGCGACTCAACAATTATAAATAAGAATATACGATAATGACGTAATTTCACAATTATTTTAGGGAAGATTAGCTGCAGTAATATGATTCGGAAAAGTCAGGAATAGAGACATAGCACTAATTATGCTTTATTTTGTCCCCTCCCCCCCCCCAAAAAAAAAACCAGCAACCTTTTCTCAAAATATAATGTATATTATAGTTTTTTCAATGTATTTAATGATTAGAACCATTTGATTTTGGCTAATTAGGGTGAATTTTATTTTAGGTATGATTTTGCTGTTTGAAAACGTAACAGAGCAACTGTAAAAATCATAAGATTTTCTAAGGGAGGATCCTATGGAGCCCCTTTGAGCACCTACCCAAAGCTTCTGACCTTTCTCCCATTTAAACCCCCTCCTACCGGAGTAGCTACTAAGCAACCATCCTTTAAAACTGCCGTTATGCCCCTTCGTGAGCTTGACTGGGGTTGACATGCCTTAAGACAACCTTCAAATTATTTTACCCTGGTAAGTTAGTGAGTTTTAAAAGAAGAATCAACATATACATTTTCCAACTATTTCCTTAAACATACCAAAAAAGTATTTTCAATGAAAAATACCCTCCAAAAAGGTATTTTCCAAATCTAGTACAGGAAGGGGCAAAAAAAAAACCTAGGAGGCAAGTTTTCCTGTACCTCCAGATCCATTCAGGGTATCCAAGAAAATCTGCCAGTCAATTCTCTGGTGTGCTGCAGACCAAAGACCTTCCGACTCGAATTGCATAGATGCTCGAAGATTTCAGAGGTTGGTGGTATAGCTGGGTTTGAGGAAATTCTCTGTCCTGCATCTTCGTCTGGATCTCATAAGCTGCCACTGGAGGATATCTTTAGAGAGCCAGTTTTCATAAATTTGGATGACATATCCTAGGTACCTTTATTTATGGTATGTTATCATCTTTGTGATTAATGGTTACATTGTGAGGTCTCCCATAGTCTCGTTTGCGACTCCTTGTGTCAAGTGGAAAGACGTGCCACAAGGAAATTTTCTTTAACTTCAGTAATTTTTTCTCTAACTGTTGGCGAAGATGCTAGTTTTCTGAGCCGTAACAATGGATCGAGAGCATATTGCTATCGAATATTTTTGGCTCAATTCGTAGGGAACATTTTAACCATCTCCTCACTAAAACTACTAAAATAGTAGGAACAACGGTATTTGTATAATATACACCCTACATAATGTTCTTCTAATATGTTTATCTGACACTCAATCCTAATGAAATAATCTCCCCCCTAATGCACATTAGGGGGGGGGGGGGTAAAGTATAGCAGGTCTGCATGTCTGATGTTTTAGGTACAATTATTCTGCATATTATGTAGTAAGAATTGTTTTCTAACTCCGCACTGTCCAAATACTTTAACCCCCCTAATATGCAAATATATAGGCCAAATTATATATTTTCCATCTATTCTGTCATTTCTCTTTGTCTTGTTTCACGCTAAGCTGAAAGAAACTAACGAAAGAAATACCGGTTCTATAATGCGTCAATGAATGAAAAATTTTAACTGTAGGGCGTTTATCATACAAGCGCCGGAACAACCCCTTTAAGCACCAAAGATACCAAGGTGAAAACATGTTTTCCCCTTGACACCATCTTGGGTCTATTCATACCGTACACCAGAATTTTCTAGGATTTTTCATTTGGGTGTTATACAACTATTAAGTTTTTCGTTTCGTCAATTCTCTTCTTTGTTGCTGTTTTGAATAGTAAGAGGAAACAAGGTGAATCTTTTCTTGTTTACAGATAAACCCAACCAAACGGTTGTAACAACCAATTCATCTGCATGTGATCGTTGAGCAAATTAGGCAATAAAGATGGTGTTTTTTGAGTAACAAGAAAATAAGGTATTTAATGATATGCCAATAGCCAACTGAAAATATATATGTTACTGTGAATGTGCAAAATTTGGTTAATTTCGGATATTCACCAGTGAATGTCCGAAATTCCCTTTTCTCTGCTTGGATTCAATTAGCTTTGCGAATCAGCTTTTTCAGTTTTATGCAAGCATTGATGGCAAAAGCTAAATTTAGGTTAAATTAGGTTACAAATATCAGAAATGAGTTAAAAACCAAATATAACCTAACCTTACATAAAAATGAAAAAGTTGACTGGCAAAGCTGACTAAATCCAAGGAGAAAAAAAGGTATTTCAGACATTCTCAGGTGAATGGCGACATTCACCAATGTCGGACATTCACAGTAACACACACACACACACACACACACACACACACACA
>JAQQPU010021664.1:0-14550 GCA_029168905.1 Artemia sp. Kazakhstan ARC1039 | reverse complement strand
TTTTTTTAGTAGGATTTTAAGCCATATCAGTGTCTTTTTAAGCCATTTTCAAAGCCATTAAGCCTTTTAAATTGGGATTGAGCAAAGTTGTGAAGCTGAAAAACAACTTTGCTGTACTTAATTTAAGCAGAAGATCTGTTTTGCATGGTTTCACTTTCATAACACATATCACAACATATCACTTTCATAACAGGTTTCATAACATAGCTCAGGAAAGAGAAGGAAAGGAAACTCCTTTTCTTTCTTCCCTCTAGAAAGAGAAGGAGTGGAGGTGTGTACTTCAAAATACCTTCCCAGGACATACTAGCCTGTAAACCCATCCCTGAAAGTTTCATTTTCCTAACCTAACCGCTTTCCAAGATAGCCAAAAGTAGCTAAAATAGAATTTTACTGCTGTATTTCATAAACATCAAAAACAGGCTTTTGATCTTGGACACAATGCATATAGGTTTAGATAGGCCTAGGCTAGTTAGGAATGGCCGGCTATAACCTTGGAAAACCTCTAGTTTTTCAACAGTTGAATTTAGACATCAGTTACACTTGCAGTCTTGCCTAATTAAATAATTATTCTGTTTCAACCACTTGTTTCAGATTAAGTCTATCCAAGATTGATTCTGTCTGTCATTTGGATATGTTAATTTAACTTTAAGATCATGTGTCTAAGATTAGACAGCATTTTCCAAGATTAGGTTCAGGCTTTAAGTATGTGTCTAAGATCAGGTTCAAACGCAACAGGTCCTAACACAGCACCCTGCCAGACACTACTGATGACTCCAAATCTTTCAGAGAGGATACATCCTTATTTTGTTTCTAAAAGTATAAGGATTCACAATACCCCCCCCCCTAGTTGATAGTAATAGCTTACAGTGCACTCTGTATATTCAAACTAGGGCATGCTAATGAGATATGATGAGATATACATTTATTAAAAAAGAAAACAAACACTATTCACCTTTCACCTGCCAAATACAATCACTACTTGGACTAATCTTAGACAAATGTTTCAGTTAAGATGTATCTTTTATAGAAATCAACAGTAGGCTCTGAATCTTGGATATGATATAGGTAGTAAAAGATTGGCTAATGGTGGGGACTAGGCTTGACCAGATTGCCTGACTACAATCTGGGTAGACATTTTTTTTTTTAACTTAGACAAAAGTTGACATTACATCCTAGTCTATCTGTATGCAATTGTTCTGCTTCACAATGCTTGCCTTAGACTGAATGTATTCAGGGTTGATTTGCTAGGTAATTTAGATACTTTGGTATAACTATGAGATGCCATGTCCAAGATTGGAGCATCCTTTAGGCTTAAAGTGCAAATCTGTGATTAGGCTCCAATATTAACTGTTGGTGCATTAACAGTCTTTAGTGTTATATATAGTTAAAGCACTGAAGCTAATCACATACTTATTTAGGAGATTTTAAAAAAATCAGTGGTAAAATAATCTACTTTCTAGGTGGTAAAATTAGGATTTCAAAGTCATTTAACTACTGAAGTGATGATTAGCTGTCCAACTACTGGGTATCTTATTTTTCAACAGTGCAACTATTTATGTATTATTTTTTTACAGCAAATGCCAAGCTGGGAGCAGGAAGACAAAATCAGGAAGAAAAGTTGCATTATTCTAAAGAAAATAGTGTGAATATTTGTTGTGGGTATATATTTATTTATCAGGGGAAAGGGATGGGAGTTAATGCACTTTTAGTGTTAAGAGAATTTGTGATTGTTAAAAAAAGTTGTTAGAATTTCTGGTAACCCTTTACTACTGACAAATAATAAGGAAGAAGGTGATTTTATACCATAAATTGCAGCTTGGAGCAATCTAAGGATTTTTCCTTGTGAAGCTCCAGAGTTGATGATCAAAGTTGTTTTTGTTGTTGTTTAGTGACCAGGTGCAGTTGAATGATCAGTAGCTTCCCAGTTGAGTTAACAGCTCAAGGGCTCAAGATAAAATTTGCAAAGAAAGTAATTAATATATTTTGAGAGAGCATAAAAAGATCCTTAAAAATTCTAGAGGATAGGCTTTTGTCTATCTTGGAAAATAGATTAGGTTAGTAGTTCCTAAAATTTTTTGAATAAAACACTCAGGAATGAATCCAGAACCTCAGTAATTTCCCAGAAATGTATTCTTATCTACCTATCTTGACCCCTGTCCTCTCCAAAAGCACTGAGTTTTAAGGATTTTTTGTAGTCTTTGTGTTATAGAAGTGAAAACTTGAGAAATATATGTTCTGCTCAAATGAGTCACAACAAAAGTGTCTTGTGCATTGCACCTTTGCTACATGCTGATTTATGAGTTTTTAAAGTTTTGAAAATTTGTTTCTTAAATTTAGGAAAAAAGCCTTGTAGGTTAGGTTAGGGGTACTGTCCCCCCCCCCTAGTGTGTAAACATATAGCCCAAATTATATTATTATATAAACTAAATGTTTTATTTCATTAGGATTAACCTAAGTTCACTTCTTGGGTGTGTTTTGTATGTTTCTAGCATTCTCAGTAAAGTCCTTAAACTGCTTCTTCCAGAAATTTTGGGTAAGTGTAGGTTGGATAACCATCACTTGGGGTTCAACCAAGGCCTTAGTTGCCTGTTTGTACATAGCCTTTTAAAGAAAGCTATTGATGAAGCCCACAAGTGGGATCCTCCTTCTTTATGTACAGCATAGATATCTCAGTTACATTCAATTCAGATCTACAGTCTCAGGTGTTCCTGAAATTACTTGATTATGATGTGAATGCTCACATCAGAGCATTTTTGTTTTTCTGGTTCTTGGCCAATGTTTTGATAGTTAGACTGACAGAAGATCATCTGAACAGACCCATTAGACTTGTTCAAGGCTGATTTTAAGCTTTATCCTGTTTAATAATGTGACATCTGGAATAACAAAAAAAAATTGCTGGAGGATTCAGTATTAATCTATGCAACCTCATCCAGCTTTTTCATGCTGACAACCTGCTGATGTTTAGCTGTAACCCTGCTTCTCTACAAGAGAATATTGACCACCTGATAAATGTATACAAGTGTATTAGTCTGAGGTTAACTATTTCAGAAAATTCGAAGTCCTTTCCTGGTTTCCAGTGCCTGCACATTAAGTCCAACTTTCCAGCATAAGAAATCTGGTCATGGTTATCAAAGGACTCCAGACTAATGTCAAGCAGGGTGATAATGGATGCAGTGACTGAGGTGTCTTCTGAATGTTGGTCTATTTCAAGAAAGGGATTATTAATGGTTTGGCTTAGAAGTTATTCTAATATCTTAGGCAAATTAACTTGAATATTTGGTTTGATTCACAAGCATCTAAATATTTTTCAGAGATTGAAACACAAAATAGAAGACTGTTCAATCCATTGACCAATAGGTGTTTTTTGTGGCTCTATTAATCAAAATTAGTTGTGTGTTTTTGTTCAAACTGCCACACACCATCCTCCTAAGTCCTCTTCCCTTTGTCAAAACACCATGTTACACCTACACACAATGTTTTTGGGAAAAAAATGGTAAAGAGATTGTAGACAATTTCATTTCGCCATTAAGAAACCAGTCAATATATACTGTGCTTTCTTTTTAAATATCACTGAGTCACGTTGGGTTAAATAAGCTTATGCAGCTTTCAATCTGATCCAACACAGTCACAATAAGTATGATATAAGACTTGCTGGAGACTCACAAAGGGATGGAATGACCCAGGGAATGACGATTCTCGACTAAGGACATGAGAGAGATCTTAAAAGTGTAGAATCTAGACCTAGACAGATATATAAAAGATCTATAAAGGGGGAAATTTTTTATTGTTGTGCTGTAATTCCAGTATATTATTGAAGTATAAAACAAAATCAAGCGGACTGCTGAGAGCAAGACATCAAACTCTTAAAAATATTCCTTTGGGAATTTTGGGGGGTGGGGGCTCTAAATATGCAACTACCTGAGAATTATGTATGATTATGATATTAGACGTTCTCGTTTACTTATCTACTTACATACTGTGAACATATTGATCTATGCAAGTATGTATAAAAGAGCTAGTGGGAGCAGATTTTCCTTTTTTTTTTATGGAAAAGCAGTCCAGATAGCTGAAAGTGTTGGGACACCCGCCTTAATAACAAGACTCCAACGTTGGTGATTCTCCTCTTCAGACACTTCTCTTTTTTTTACAAAAGCTGTCCTTTCCCTATACCTATAGCAGCTATGTGAAGAATTCAATACAATGTTTCTTAACTATCAAGCTATAGCATTTCAAATTCAGCTTCTGTTCTTTTGTTGTACTGTTGATGCTATATTAGCTGAGGTTGTGATGAAGTTGCAAAAATATAAGCAGTTCTATTTCTCTGAGACTAGCCTTCTTGCTAAGCTAACTGTCTGGCAAGCAAAATGAAGGTCTATAGGCGAGTCTTATCATCCCAATAAAGTTTCTAAAACTTGGTATGTGCAACAACTGTTTTTTTCCAACTTTACATTCATTCTTGATTGTATTCTCCCTGTTACCATAACATTTGCAGAGCATTCATTTAGTATGCTAAAGCAGGTTAAAACATACCTCCAAAATCAGACAGGGGAAAGCAGATTGAATGCTCCTGTACACATGACTGTCAATTGCAACATCAAGGTGGATATTGATGATGTTTTAAGTGACTTTGAGAGGAAATCAAGTGGATTAAAATATAAAAAGTATTTACAGTGCTTTTGTTGTTTTGTATCTGATCCAAGGTATAGTAAGATTAGAGCTCTTGAATTTGGTTAGTTAAACTTTATCTTTTGTAGTAGCATAGTAATAAATAAGCTCAAAAAGGGGACTGTAACCGCAAAATATTTAGTTTCAGGTAAGTTTCTGAACTTCTGGTAGTGGTGAACACACAACTCAACCAACATCACCTCAACCACCAAACAACTCACCCATCCCCTGCTCAACTACCTTAAATTCAACAATCAGACAACTAAACCACCATTAACTCCCCTACCACTTAACTCAACTACCTTAATTTTAACCACTAAACTACTCAACCACCACATGACTCAGATCTGTTGATCAATCACCAAAGCCTGGTGAGCATTTACACCCTGGTGATCTGATCAATGTGAGGACTTCTCAAACCAAGTCCAACATTAAATAAGCAGCAATCACTTCCTCAGTGTCAACTAGAAACCTTACTAATTATTGAGAAAATTGCCAACAGCATTTGCTCAAGTTAGGACAAGCTTGTCTCTCTGAAATTTAGCTTGAACAGGCAGATCCTTGCAAAGGTTGGATTGTTTGCTTGCCCTTGCCTGTCTTATGTATTGCTGCAATGGGACTGGCTCATGCAAACTGATAGACTAAAATTCCTCTGTGTATATTGCAAGTACCTCAAGTTTTGCTTTGTTACTCACTCTACAAGAGAAATACATTTTTTTAAGATCGCAAAATGTGGTAAACCCAATTGTCATTGTGCTATTTACTGAAAATACACATGAAAAAGGCATTTGAAACATTGTTTGTGTTTTTGCCCCTACATCTGGTCTATTAGTGCAAATGAAGAAATTATTGTTTAATTTTATTCTTTGGTGCTGAACTGTTTTTGTTTTTCCTCTCCTTCTTTTGTATTAATCTGCTCTTTTTTTTTTTCTTGCTTGTGCAGATAAAACTAAAATTATTACGTTACCAGCCACATTGGGAAATGAAATCACTAATAAGTTTTAGCCTATGTTGGTCTGTTTTTTGATCTCTATGTTGGTCTGTTTTTGGAGACATGTATTTTCAAAAGCCAGGATCTGATGATTTTGCTCTGCATTAATAAGCCAGGATTCAGATCCATATATCAGAATTGACAGAACATTACTACTATCGAGAAGTCTAAGTTTGATCCAGAATAAGAAGATGTTCAGTCACCAATTATGGCTATTTGATTCAATACTCTCTCCAAATATAATGGTTGCTACCATGACAAAAATGCAGCCCCCTCCCTTTCATAGGGCCACATATAGCCCTGGCTGTATACAAAACTGCAAGAAAACAGTATAATAATGGAATTCTTACTTTATAATATGCATAAAGTATCTGTTACTGCAGTTTTCATGTTTCCTTCCATGTGCTTAAATTTTATATTTATTCAACTGTTCTCTCTATTTCACAATGATATGATATATGGCAGAGTTACATGAAACCTGGGGGTGACTGGACACAAAAAGCAAAAAAAGAAGTTTTGAACTTACCTAGTTGCCTAACTTTGCCTTCTAGAGAGTCACACAATAGCTTAAATTAAAGATAGGGCTCTGGGCTATTGTATGCGATTATTTAATTAAAGCTTTGACAAGATACAGATGCAAGAAAAACACGGAAATTTGTTTTTAGCTCAGAGTTTTGTGCATTGGTTTAAGTGGTGTGTAAAGCCCAGACTATGGCTTCCTCAGACCAAAAAACCTTTCCTTTTATTTATTTATTAGGGAACACAAAACTATCATATCTTTCACTTCATCCGACAAGATGGTAATTATTCGAAGTAAATCCTACCACTTTTTCATATTGTAGGGGGGGGGCTTAAAATGAATGAATTAATTGCACTTTATCTTTAAATTAATTGCAATTAACTACAATGAATTTTGGGTAGGTTAAGAAATAGAAATGACCTTTAATGAAGAGATACACAATGAAAAACAACAGATAAGTATACTATTTAAACTATATCTGCCAAAAATAAAGAGAGATAACCAAAATTGTCATGGTAGTAACCATTGTGTTTAGAAATAGTGTTGATTAGAAAATCCAATGTGCCTACTCTTTTGTTATAATAGTCATTCTATGAAAAGAGCCCATAGAATGGAGTATTACCAAAATGTTTGCTAAGAATTCAATTTTTGCACTTTACTTACTTGACCTAATCCCTAAGCTGGCTGGGTGCCAGTGTCAAGAGAGCAGGTTGGATCTGTAACGCCAACATGAGTCTCCAAAGGTATTATAAGCCTCTTACGTCCAATGCTGTTCAAGCCTACCAGTAAGACTTGAAGGAAAATGGATCATAAAATTGACAGAAAAGGCAGTCCAGCCAGTCACTGTAGGCTCATTCAAAGCTGAGGTTGGCAAAGATTGGGTGAACGTTGACCGGAAGCTCAATTGGGACTAGAACGTCAGCTGAGGTTGTCACACCACCGCCAGCAAGAAATCTACAGGAGATCATTACCACCTCATCTCGCTAGCAATTGCATTTTAAGGTTATAACTTTGAGCAAAAATTTCTATTTGGCTTAGGATTCAGCTGAAATCCTGGGAGTCACTTTACCAAGAATTTGAGCACAAGAGAAGCAAACTCATATTGTCAAAAAATAGTAGAATGAAACAACTCTATTTTCTCAGCTGCTTCATCCAGGAGACCGACTCTCAGCACACTGTGCTGAACACATTTATCGCAGTTATCTTAATGAGTAATGACTTTCAGTGGCTACAAGATGTCTAGACCACATAAGTATTGTGAGCACTGGCGGATTATTAACAGTTAGGAATACTAAACCAAAAACAAAGTTTAATTTCAAGTGCCTTAACAGAAATCATTTAAAATGAAAGACATGGGCCACCACACAATCAGAAGGTATAGCCAGGGGGGGGGCAAGCTAATCAAAGTTTTCTTATGCAGTTTATGTAATCCTGATTTAAACTATCACTCATTGCTGCAGCCTAATATTCTTTGACTAGACAGCAATTCACCACGAGCACAATTCCTTCTATCTGACTCAGTCTTTGTCTTATTTAGGTGAAAGCTGAAGCATCCACCAAGTTCAATTCTTCAGAAGATAAACTGTGTTTGATATTTGCCGGTAAAATCTTGAAAGATGAGGACTCGTTGGATAAACATGGTATCAAAGACGGTTTCACAATTCATCTAGTGATCAGAGCAGGAACTGGAGGAGCTGAAACAGAAACTCCATCTACTCAGACACCTACAAATACTACCAGAGGTTTTTCTTTATTTTTTTCTTTTCATTTCTCTTAACGAAGGATTTTGTATGTCTTTATTATCACAAGATGCTAAGTCTTTAGCACTTTTTATGTCAAGAAGTAAATGTTAGGTGTTAAGAAATAAGCTGTTAATAATTGTATCTTGTGTCCAATCAGAAATGCAGTTTGAAAAGGCTAAAACCTAAGTCTTGGTCAAGGTAAGGAAAGGGGTTAAATAGCTTTTATTTAATTTTTTTGAGAAAATGGAAAAAAAGAATTCAAAATAGCTGTTTATATTGTTAATACTACTAACAACTCACTGCAGCACTAAACCGCCTGAGGCCAAATTGCTACACACGCTCATCCCCCATCTCAATTTATTCATAGGCTTCATCTTTACCCCATCCCAAATTTTTCTATTTTCCTTTCAATCTTTTCTTACGAGCTCTTCACACCCCATTTAGGGATGATCTGTTTTTCTTTTGGCCCTAGGTGGTAGGCTAACAAGGGCAATCTTTGGTAATCTGTCATCCTTCGTCTGCAAAACGTGGATTAACCATTTCAACCCTTCTCTCACTATAGCTCTAGAAGGCGGGATAGAACTACATTTTTCGTGCAACTTACTGTTTGAAATACGGTCAGTCAGATGGTACCTAGACAATCCGTACACAATTTCTCTAGAAAACATCTCCTTCGTGCTTGGCCTCGCCTATGTTTCAGGACCCTTCTTGACCACTGTCGTCACTGTAGCTTTCAATATTCTAATCTTGGTTTGCAGACTTGTCTTCCTATTCTTCCAAACTTTTTTTTTTCCACTG
Organism: Artemia sp. Kazakhstan ARC1039; assembly: GCA_029168905.1. Lineage (NCBI taxonomy): Eukaryota > Metazoa > Arthropoda > Branchiopoda > Anostraca > Artemiidae > Artemia > Artemia sp. Kazakhstan ARC1039. Next base: position 5,834 of record JAQQPU010021664.1, on the reverse strand, counting down.
TGAGAAAACAAACAAAACAACTGGACATTGGCGATTCTACTTCATCTTTTTAAAAAAATCATATTCATAATCTTCAGTAATATATCTCTAACTTCAAAACCACCATATTAAAAAACTCATTTACAGCACTATCAAAACTTGGGGTCTTATTGTTTTTTAATGCTTTTAGTACTGTCACTACTTCATCCTCACAAAATAGATCTTTCTTCTCTTCTGAAGTGTCACAAACTTTTTCATTTTTTTTTGTATCTTTTCCTGTAACTTTATCACGGTTTAGTACTTTTCAGAATGTTCTTTCCATCTCTTTTTAACCCTTCTTTTATTCCTTCTTCTTTTACACCTTTACACCTTCCTATCTTTAACTGGGATAAGTCCAAACCGATGATTTCCTCTCAATTTTTTTAACATGCCAGTACAGTATTTTACTATTATGCCGCCTGGCTGCACCTTCCAAATCTTCAGTGATTCCATCCATGGCCTTCACTTCACACTTTTTAATTCATATTTTAATGATTTGTCAACTTTCCTTACATTCCTCTTATTTTCATATGATAAAACTCACCAGGTCATATGAAAGCAAAACAATTTGCTATAAGACTTTGCTCTTTACTTTTTGTACTTGTCTTAAACAGTAGGACTGACAGCACATCACATTGAACAACCTTCTTTAGGAATCAAATTTAAAACAAATGGCGAAAGTTATGCACAGTTTGATCTGAAACTTGCCAGACGAATATTTTAGAAGCAGTTGGCCATCATTTATTGTTATTTCACAGGACTGGGTACTGGTAGTTAATCCAATCAATAACTGATTGAACCTTCAAGTTCTAGTTTGTGACTTTGTGCAGATGGAACTACTGTTTAAAACTTATGAAATGAAAGCAGTGCTTAATATATTAGAGATACCTATGGTAAGTCAGTATGGGTTTAAAGGTGCTTGCTTGTCAAATACAACTCTGTATGAATAGATTTGGTCGTTTCAACAAGTTCGACTATTTTAAAAAGATGGTGCAAGAAAAGGGTGGTTTCACATCAGCCAGAGAGATGTCAAAGGTTTTGTAAACTTTGGAGTGTTGGCCATTGGTTGGCATTTAACAGCCTGATTTACTATTGAAGAGCCAAGTAGCAGTCACAGCCCAGTACACCCTATTGTCAGTAGCTTTTTGGATTAAAGAAAGTTGTAGGCAAAATCTTTTACTTTCCAACTTAAAGAAGATGAGCATAGAGAACAACATTACGATATTGAAATTTTTCACAAAACAGAAAAATGTTTAGTTATGCTAACTACACCCTTAATCACCTGGTATAACCCTCAGAGACTAGGTCTGTTTTCGAAGGTCAGGGCGGCTACAAAGAAAACATATTTTAATTTACAGAGACAGTTTAAATTAATGTTACATGTTGGTTACAAAGAATTCTGGAAGTTTAGCTCTCTTAAGCTTTTCGGAGGATTTTGGTTAAAATTTAAAGTATAATATGAAGACTAAGGTTGTTAACCCAACAATGCTAAATCTGAACACATTCCCCAGCTATTGATTTTTTTTTGTCATGTCTTGCTGGGAAATGTTTGACCACGCAACGTCTATAGTTCAAATACTTTGTATTTTCAGTAAAAGAAAGCAATAACCGAAGCTTCTCTCTTTTTTTGGGGGACGGGGGCTAAAGAGGACTTCGCTTGACCTCATGGGGCAGTATATTTTTTTCAATTTTGCCATTTTCCTTAGGGTAGCTCAAATGGAGTGGGGTGGATGGGGGAAACCTGACATTTCATTCCCTCACCCTTTGAGAAAAAGACACTTTTGATTTCTATTCTAAGTGAAAAGTGTTTTATTGAATAGTTTTGTTGTTATCGTTGGTAAACATTTCTAGTTACTTACGGTTGTTGTAAAATAAAAGAAGAAATACAAATGTAAATGCAGCTATTGCTCATAGATAACTTTTAATATAAGTACCAATAGGATTTCAGTTGGCTTTAATGCCTGAAACTCTTGAACCATAAGAACAAATCAAATCATTTATTTTTCTGCAAGAGTCTGTTTACTATTTTTTTTGGGGGGGGGGGATTTAACGATTTAAGTGAAACATAAATAATATTGAAAAGAATAAGTTTCGAATAGTCTGTAAGTTTTATGAGAACAGTTGAACTTTGCTTAATTGCAACGTGGTTTCAGTTTCAATAGTAGTTAAAAGTGAATAGTAAATCAAGTTGACAAAAACTATTTTGTCACTCTCTACTTTTCAAATCTGTATGTTTTTTCATAAAACTTGGACATATAATCGACTCATATCTGCAAAGAGAGTATTCTCAGCCAGTCTGTGATTGCTATTTTTTAATTTAAGAAATTCTTCCCAGTTACTGTTAGATTTTTGTTCCGCTAATATTGTCAAAACATACAAGTAAATAACTTTCCCCTCGTAAAAAGCGCATATAAAAGAATGAAATGCATCTTGTCAAGGAAGAGGGTATTGCCAACCAATAAAAGGGGTATTTTTCATTTGAGTGTTTTTGTGGGAAATTGCTTAAAAATTTCCAGATGGAACAGTTTGATTGAAGTCGGAAATAAATTTCGTAGAATTACATGTGAAATGAAAAAAGAAACAATGTCCCAGTAAACAAAGTATTATCACAGAATTGGTATTTTATATTCGTTATTGAAGAATTTTTATTTTTGATTTGAAAAAGAATAAATGCCCCCAGTTGTTCTTACCTCAACAAAAGTTATTTTGTCTAGTTTTTCCACAAGATTTCTAAGCAATTGTCTTAGAAAACCCACATAGAACACCTATTTCGGAGACAAAATTAATGAGTGCTAGTGGAACCCGTTTTTTGTTTTTGCGGGGGAATTTATTCTGAAAAAGTGTAAATAGAAAATAATTATAAATATCCTTCATCTATTCCATATGATCTAATTCCTTTTCCCCAAAGTACTTCAGCAGAAGGAATAGTTCGTCTCTTAAATCTTGTGCTGATCCCCATGAAACGCACTGCAAGACTCAGACACTGTTTGTTATACACTGTTTCGACAGTAACAAGCGTGAATATCATTTTTGAACTAAAAACATAAAACAAAGATTTCGATACAAAACCGAGAATGATTCATGATGAGTAAGCAGTATTCGACTTCCCCTCACCAGGTGTACGAGTCTTCGGTCTAAAATGATTCTGAAATAAGTGCCGAAAAACAGGGAAAATTGAGAATATATATATGAATTTTTTGCACCAAAAAATGAGCGGACTTTGCGGCTGTTTTCTTTAGCCAAATATATTTTTCATGGAATTTGTTTTAGATACTTTTGATAGGAGCCTTAAATAAGTTTTAAGATAAATTGACCAACCTAAAGTAGGGTCGCCTGAACGACATTAACTGTCTACTTCGGTTTTAAACACATTTTAAACACATCCAACCCTAAACATTTTTGAAGCATAGCATTTATAATATATTTGTTTTGTTTTCAAATTTGTTTAGTAATTATAGTACCTTCAGCATTAGTCATCCTGATACCGTAATAGTAACTAAAATTCGACAGAATTCCCTGTAGAATAGTGAAATGTGATTACTTCCCAGTTCAATAAAAGAATAACTAGTCATTTTGCTGATTGATGACAGCTAGATGACTAATTAATGTTTTATTTTCAGCTTCTCCGGATGTGTCTTCGACTCCTTTTGGTCTTGGGGCATTTGGTGGCCTTCCAGGCTTAGGAAATTTAGGATTCGGTGGTGTCAATTTTGCCGATTTCCAATCTCAGATGACACAACAGCTTCGACAAAATCCTCAGATGATGAGAGATGTTATGAATAATCCCATGGTTCAGAGCCTAATGAGCAATCCAGATTACATGAGGCAACTTCTGACATCTAGCCCGCAAATGCAAGAACTATTAGAGGTGTGTGCCTCTAATGTAACTTACCTTGTAAAGAAACAAAAATCTACTTAGAATGAATATCTTCATTAAAAATGGCTACACTCTAAACCTTCTTGATCAAGTATTTCACCACTGCTTATTTTTAAGTTATAGTTGAAAATAAATTCTTTTTCAGAGAAATCCTGAATTGAACCATGTTTTCAATAATCCAGCGCTTTTGCGACAGACAATGGAGCTAGCATCAAACCCAGCAATGCTTCAAGAGATGATGCGCCATCAAGATCGTGCTATGTCTAATTTAGAATCTATTCCTGGTAATCGTTTTCTTTATAAGCTATTATTATTTAGTCGTAGTATTTCATCTTAAAAAAAGTGCAATCTTTTATAAAAAGTGCAACCTAACAATGTTTTCATTATAAAAAAGTGCAACCTAACAATGCAAGAAGCATTTTTTTGCAGTTAAAGATAAAAATAAAAAAAAATTTTGTAAGGGAAAGTGGTACCGGACACAACTTTCGTGGTTTGCCCTTATGTTTAATAATAATGTTTATAAATAAGTTTCAAAAATACATTAATTTTCATTTTGTTAAAAATAAATAGATGTTTTTTTTTTAAAAGGGAAGTGGTACCAGACATGGCTTTTAGGAACCCCGTTGTGTTGGCATCGCCTCCATCTTTCTGTAAATAGTTGCAAAAAGAATAATAATAATTGTCCGAATAAATGAGATCATTACAGCGAATGATTTTAAACTGCACCCTCCGCTCTCATCTGCTGTCAATATAGTATGTGAATTGCTACGTAGTATCAAAAATACAAGAAAACAGAAAACGGGACATCTTTTGTCCCGTGGCTCCACCTTAGGTCTATTCATACTTGAAAACTGGGATGTTCTCCGATTTTGCTTTTGGTTGCTCAAAATGTTTAAGATATTTTAGGTTGCACAAGGTTTAAGTCCCCTGTGCAACTATGGTATGTCGTTTTTCTGTAGTTTGGTGTTCTGAATGTTATGGCGTAAAACTACAATTTTACTATCATTCAGTAGCTGAGACTAAGCTTTGCGCATCCACAAAGGTTGTATGGAGTTGGGGGGGGGGAGTAGAAGGTGGGTACCGGGAGGGTGTACCGGGTTTGAACCCCTTCATGAAATTTTGTCCAACCCGTTAAAACGTAACAAAAATGCATGTAATCATAATATTTTTTTTTAACTCCTTCCAAAAAATACCCCTCCACCTCCGAACGAAAACCCTGGATACGCCCTTCCAGTCTACCGAATTATATTTTTGAATTTGCTTTGTATTTAATTTTAGATTGAAAAAATACGTCAGAAACATGGGAAAACTACCCTATTTTTAAGCAAGCTTAGATCATTCTCATTGAAAAATCTCTAAATAATATCATAATTCTGGCTCAATGGATCTGAAACTAATGTATCAAATAATTTAATTAACTTGTACTTTTATTGCAAGTTGTAGCTGTAGGCCTGTTTTAAAATGGCGTGTTTCACAATACAAAAACTTAGTTATCTTCCCACCTTATCGCTCTACCGGAATCATAAGGAAGAAGATCATGCAAGTACAAATGCTAATATAAAAAAAGAGCTACATTTGGTGCCGAGGGTTACCGAAAAGTGGCACGTTACCTATTTCAAGTCGGATAAAGCTCTCGGCAGCATTGTGTTTGATGTGTAATAGATTACATACAATTTGTGTTTATGATCGTTGAATGTTTTCTTCTATGCCACCACAAAGTGTTCCAAAGGTTGTTTCGAGAAATAGGAAGCAGGCTAACACTTGACGTTTAGGTTAGCATCTCGAGTACTATTGATTGTAACCGTTCTTGTTAGATACCTAGGGGTTGTTTAGCTACTCATGAATTGTAATGCTTTTTCTATTGTGTCTGGTATCTATTCAGTTACTAGATCTGTGAATGACTTAGTTTCACGCGCAACACACGTCACTCATAAATGAC
>JAQQPU010021663.1:0-14550 GCA_029168905.1 Artemia sp. Kazakhstan ARC1039 | reverse complement strand
ATGAAATAAAACAAAATGGGATAAAAATGTAATAGTTTAGAAACAAAATTCAGTTTTTGCAAAAAAAAAATATTCACTTGTATTTTTCAGTAAAGTGCAAATTTTGTTATTTTTTGTCTGCTTTTCAAAATGTTCGTATTTGGAAGTCTGTCAGTTAACACTAAGCTTAAAATCGGGTAACTCTCTCACAGTAACAATAGGCTTAGCAGTGATTAAATCTCATTGTCGGCGACAATTCAATCAGATAAGAGTTGTGCAAAATGGAATACCTTTTTTGCAAATTGAGTTAGCTTCTATTTCATAGACAAAATATTTGAATTCCTTTTATTCAAATCACCTATCAAGTTATCAAAAAAATATATGAAGTAGAAATCTGGTCTGTAAATGAACATTATAGCCATATCTGTAGTGAAGCGTTTTTCTATTCATAAACAAATTTTTATACCTAAAAAGTTACCCCCTCCTCCCTCAGAAAGTTCAAATCTGTGTTACCAAACTACGATTTTTCCCAAAGATGTTTTAAGCCACAGAAATATGGAATTTTGCATTTTTTTTTCCTCAAGAAAAAACTTTTAAAAACGAAATTTTGATGTCAATAAACGTATCAAAAGAATGTGTTTATAATGTTGATTCTAAATATATAAATTTTATTAAGTTTAGTATTACTCATCAAAGGCTACGAGCCTGAGAAAATTTACCCGATTTTTTAAAGAGGGGGGAAACACCCCCTACAACTGAATGAATTTTAATGAAAATCACACCGTCAGATTCAGCGTATCAGAAAACCCTATTACATAGGTTTCAAGCTCATATCTGCAAAAATCTGCAACTTTGTATTTTTTGCCAGAAGAAAAATAGACGAATATAGAAGTTAGTTACGTAAGTTAATTTGTAAAGACATCCATTTAGCAAAAGAAAAGTAAAAATTTTATGCAAATAAAAGCTGCATTAACGAAAAAACGATCAGAAATTAAATAATAAAAAAAAAACAAGTTTTTTTTAAACTGAAAGTAAGGAACGACATTAAAACGAACAGAAATTATTCCCTATATGAAAGGGACTGTCCCCTCCTCAACGCATCGCTCTTTACGCTAAAGTTTAACCCTGTCTCACAACTTTATTTTTTAAAACAATAAAAAACTTTAGCGTAAAGAGCGAATCCTTATGATGATGATGATTTCAAATATATCAGTTTCATCAAGTTTAGCTATACCGGTCAAAAGTTACGCGCCTGAGAAAAATTTGCCTTGTTTTCGAAAAAAAAGGGGAAACACCCTCTAAAACTCATAGAACTTTAATGAAAATCACACCATCAGAGAACCCTACTATAGAAGTTAAAAGCTCCTATCTCCAAAACTGTGGAATTTTGTATCTTTTGCCAGAAGAAAGATCACGGATGTATGTTTAGGCCTACATGTTATTATTTTTTTTTTCCCTGGGGTGATCGTATTGACCCAGTAATCCTAGAATATCCCGGGAGGGCTCATTCGAACGGAAATTAAAAGTTCTAATGTCCTTTTTAAGTAACCAAAAAAAAAATGGAGGGCAACTAAGCCCCCTCCCACGCTAATTTTCTCCCAAAGTCTTTCGCCGTAACATCGGAATTAGACAAATCCCGTTTATAGCAAGAGCCTGTGAAATTTAACCCCCCCAAAACTCTCACACTCTTTGTAACACGCAAGCTTTTCATTCAAACCAGAAAAATACAGCATGCTTGGAAAAAGCTTGTTTCTGAATGATAAAGTACTGTTTTTCAAAACAATTAAAACCTGTAAACATACCTATGGTGGAGAGATTTTATTTACACAATAGAAAAAAGCGTGCTTTGCCGTTTCTATCGAATATACTCGTCATATTCTTAAGATTTTGTATTGTTGGAGGGGAGGGGAGCTAAGCCCCTCTGAAATTTGAATTTACTAGTAAAACGTTTTTCTTTAATTTTTTTTGGGAAATAAAAGAATGAAAAGTGTACTCACATTGAAAATTGACGAATCCATTGTCTTCAAAAGTTAATAATATATAGTGTACTATAAACAAAGTCTTAAAAACACAATGAAAATTCGGATGCAGTGTACGGACATTATATCGGGTTTTTTTAATTGAGTACATTATACCTTGGCATGTTTTTTAAAAAACCAACCAATCAACTTATTATATTGACTAACCACCAAGCTTTCTCTAATCGACTGACACACAAAAAATGGAAAACCTGTATGCCAACCCATGTAGAGTTCATAGTAATAGGTCACTGGCCCGTGGTAAGGCATATTACGCAATCACTTGTGAAATCAGCACCTCTCTTACTACTGTTTTCTCAGATTTTTAGTTTTGAGTGGGTAACAATAAACTGAAAGAATTTTATATATTTAGAATCAGCATAAAAAGCCAATACTGCCGGTGTAGCAGTTATCATGAGAATTCCATTTGTAGTTTTGGTGAATATTGGCCCAAGCCACTTTTTACTTTAATTATTTGATAAGATTCTCCTGTGACGAAATTTCTTTTGAACCTGTTCATTTTATTTAGTTGAATAGGATAATGAAAAGAAAGAGGGACAATTTGACAGCTGGATAGTAAGTTTTTTTTTCTTTCGCTGTTCCATTTATTTTAAATGTCTGAGTATATAAGGGATTTAAGTTCGACGGGGAGAATTGTCCAGTTATGAAAGAGATACATTTTACATAGCCGTTATAAAATCAAAACGCGGTATCTATGCTGGCAGGATGATTTTTGAGTATATCTACTCCTTCTGTAAACTATTCTAAGGCGTAGGAAATTGCATAAGGACAAGTCTACACCTGTTATAATCCATGGAAGCAATAAATTGTTCTGTAATTTTGGTTTGAGTTTGCTTTTCTTTTAATATTAAATACATAATAATTAAATATATTATTGATTAAATAAATCGATCCATTTGCCAGGAATCCTTGTCGTTTAAAATTTAATGTATTTTGTTTCATTTTACATGCTTTTTATTTGTGTTTTTTTCCTAAAAGTATTTAAAAACACTCATTCCTACGAAAAAATATCCTGAAATATATTCCCTGTCACCCAGCCACCACAGCTATTTTGGCGTCTGCGCCCCCCCACCCCCTCTGGAAAATTTTCTGCCGGCGCCCTTGAATACGGTCAAGTTCAAACCCATAAAGTTCAACCATTTAATATCAGTTTGGTCAATCGCTGGTAAATTGACCAGGGTTGTCGAGGAATTTTTATTTTAATGATATTTTGAAACTGGCTAAAATAAAAACAAGTTGTTATTTAGTTTCTCAGGAATTAAAATAAAGTTTTCTTTGAAGACCGAGTTCAAATTATGTGTAAACTAAATTTTCAGTGGCTAGGTCGGACTATGGCGTCATAGGCGGGGAGTCAGTTTTTGCTCGTTGCTTCAAGACTCGGAGTTAAAACCTTGATTTCAGAGCTTGGTTTTCTCGGAATTAAAACCTTGATGTCAGAGCCAGGAGCATAACTTAACGTACTTAAGAGTTAGTGTCGGTGAACATACAAAAATGATCTTGACTTTCAATGTGGTCAAAATTACTCCAACTTTTAATTAAAAGCCCCCAAAAAGTTCAGTCTGAAAACGGCAGTGCTGCCAAATGCAACGGACCATGTTCCGCTGGTGTCCAGATTGTCAGAGTTTAAGCTGCGCCCTGAAAAATTAGAGGAGGCGAAGCCAGTTTTCCTAAGAGTTCAGGAGTGAATCTAAATTGGATTTAAAAGTACGTACTTAAATTAGGGAGTCAGTTTAAGCATTTAGAATAATACGATTTCACAGTCTTGAGGTCAACTAATAACTATTTATAAATTAATTTATGTATATAACCTCCATAAACAACTACATACAAAGGTACTCGTATTTGTTTCAGGCGAGGGGGGGGGCAAATCTCCCCCCTGGGTGTGGGGGAGAGGATAAAAAATTTACAAAATGGTCGAATCAAATAAAAAATATGCAAAACTAGCGGGGAAACCCCGGAGATTTTGTCTTTATTTATGGGAACAATAACCGCCGGCTTCCATCATAGGTGTATTTGTCCAATAAGCTTAAACAAAGCTTATTATACAGCATTGGGAGAGTTCTAATTAGTTTGATTTTTATGCATTTAATTTGTGAAAATTGGATTTTAATTCTGTTTTAGATTTTAATTTATAGATTTTTGAACATTTTTGAAGGAAGAACCAAAAAATATTTAGAACTAAAATATAAATTCTCTAAGATATTTGACAAGGACGATGTCCAAGCGACTATCCCAGAATTTAATTCATTTCATGAGTAATGTTTACTAGTGGTATCATTATAATTGTCATTATTGTTGTCTTTGGCAATGCTTTGGTAATAATGTCGTAGTATTTCTTTCTTTTTTATGGATTGATATCATAGCGGTTAATATTTTTAAACTGGAAGTGCAATATTAATTTTTTTTTTTTACTTTTTGGAAAAACAAGGGAAGTTCCGAAAAATGTTTTTTTTCGAAAAATACTAATATGAACAATCCTGTCAATTCATAGTATTTTCTTTTACCCAAATGGATATTATTCAGTGTTAGAAGCCAAAAGTTGCTGAGAGACAAGTACAAGAGTAATAGAAACCAACAAAATTGGTAATTTTTAAACCACCTATGAGGTCATCTAGACATTAACGGGTGATGGGGGAGGGGAGAGAGCAATTACTACGTTCAATAACATAATATTTGGAGAGGGTATTGAACGGTGAGTTGTATGGTATTGCTCCTGGTAATAGTAATAGTATAGCTAGTTTAGGAAAGGAAGTTTTCACCACGATTACCCACAGCTTTTCGACATGTTTTGCACTGAAGGTTACCCAAAACTGAAAATATGTATCAGTGCTATAAAAATCGTAAAATAAAATTTCTTCCTCCTTTTATCAGAAAATTACCAATAGAATGGGTAAATATTCAAGTTGGACGAAAGAAAGGTAAAGGTTAAGATCAGGGGCACAGTTTAAGAAAATCCCGAAAGAATCCTGAAAGCCACGTTAAAATCATCAAAAATGCTTTCCTATCTCATTTATCAAGATGTATTGCCTCACTTTTTCAATCCCCCTTTCCTGATGGATGAATATACAGCCCACTTTGTAGATTCCCATTATATTCTGGAATATAATGGGTGTTATATTCTAGTGAACAGCGAACAGGAACGCTGTTAAATCGGCGAAGAAAGGAGTAGTACTAATGTGAAATAAAATTTGAGTATGTAAAGTGGGCTATGTATTTACCCATTAAGGTGAGGAGGGGGCAAACTCAATCAATGTGCCTTTAGGAATGAGATAAGAGAGTATTTATGATTGTTAGTGGTTATTAGAATGTTTAGGATTTCCTTCAAATGCGCCTCTGGTATTACAACTTCATAGAAAGAAAATTACGATAATTTCTGAAATTACATTGAGTACTAAATCATTAGCTGTCAAAAATGTAATATAATATAGCATAAATGAACAGCCAGAATAATATTTTGAGGGGACCTAAATCGTTTAGGGAAGGGAATTCAGGTAATGCAAAAAAAACTCAAATAATACGGGACTGGACTTTTATAGTCGCTACTGGCGGTGCTTATCTCCATTTCCTGACCTTTCAGCAAAGAAGTGCAAGGGAGGAGTTGGGTGCCAGCCATTCTATGCTTTTGTAAAACCTTCCTGTTTACCTTCCCAAGATTTTTCCATGTACCCATTTAGAGCTAGGTTGACATTGGCTTGTACGGCAATTTAATTGTTTTCGTCTTATTTTAGCTAACAAAATTCTTACGAAGTACATATCTATGAATCAATTTACAGATTTCCAGGGAAGCAAGGAGTAAAGACTCCGAACCTCCCTCTTTGGCTGCGCCTTTAATTAGGTATACCTTTCAATAGCTTACATGGAATTGCCTAACAGTGAATTTGTTATGTGTGTGCATAAAGAAGCTGTAGTCAGCGGTGGCACAAGGGGGGGGGGGGGCTAGGGCTTGATGACTGTTCCCTGGCAAAGCCTTGGAGGGGTGCCAAAGTAAGTTTTTTTTGTTTACTTATATTGTGTTTGTGATGGTGGAAGGGGGACACAAAACTTAAATTGTCAAAAGGAGCTGAAAATCCTAGACGGCAATCAGTCTATAACAAACAGTTCTCTCCCCCTTTTTCAGTTTTAGTTCTCTATCCCTAAATTACATGATTATAACATAACATGTCATCTTGAAGGTATTAACTTACCTTTTTATTCCAGCTATTTTATTTTTCAAAATGTATCCCATCTGGCCACAAAGAAAGCTAAGAATCAACTGTAAATTAATTTGGACCTTTCAATTCATTTCAACTGGATGGCGCAATCATATTTACTTTAAATTTTAACTTGCAATTGCAGCAATGTGTTATAAGCTGACATGATTTTTTCATCCTATAAGTTTTACTTGAATTAAATAAATAAGTTTTTTAAACTAAAAAGTACGGAGCAACTTTAAAACTTAAAACGAACAGAAATTATTCAGTATATGAGGGTCGTTGCTCCTCTTCAACACCTCACTGTTTGCGTTAATGTTTCTTAGCACTGAAAAAAAGCTTCTTATTGTTCTAATTAAACGAACCTTGTGTTTCAGGAGTTGTTCTTAAGGAATCGGAACAAATTCAAAAATTTACAGTCAAGAGAGAGGTGTTAAAGGGGGGCAACCCCCTGATATACGTAATCATTTCTATTCGTTTTTAGTTTTAGGCTTGCACCTTACTTTCGGATGAAAAAACTTGTTGTTTTATTTAATTTTTGATCATTTTTTATATAATGCTAGAAAATCTGACTCCACCTCTAAGGAAAAATCTCTCTTGCCCTCGGATACAATTGTCTCTAGACAATTCAATTCTGGTGAAAGTATACCCCGAGAAATTACCGTTAACATCTCCATATGTAAAATTGAGTCAGCAAAGACAAAGCAAGACATAAGAAAATTTTCGTCTAGGAATCCTGGACAGTTCCCCCAGGGTAAAATTTCCTCTGAAAAATCCACCCCCTGAAAACTTTCCTTCCGATGGAAACTTCTCCTAGCGTAAAATCCCCCAGAAGAAAACTCTCCTCCCCCCCCCCCCCGAAAAATATATACATACTTCCCAATAACAAATGATATATGTAAACAATGGGCAAATTTTATAACATAGACCTTTCCCCAGGAGCTGTGAGGGATCATGAAAACTCCGAAGACAAAGTTATTCAGCCTTTCAACTATTCTGAATAAAATGGCTATCTCACAATTTAATCAAACAATTTTGAGAAAAAAAAGGTGTGGGAAGGGGCCTAGTGGCCCTCCAATGTTTTTAGTTCTTAAAAAAAAGGCACTAAAACTTTTAATTTTCACTTGAATGAGCCCTCTTTCGATATTCTAGGACCGCTGGGTTGATATGATCGACCCCTGGGAAAAACACACTAAAAAACACAAAAAATCAACAAGCATCCTTGATCTTTCTTCTGGCAAAAAAAAGTGACAAATTCTACATTTTTACAGATAGGAGCTTGAAACCTCTACAGTGAAGTTCTGTGATACGCTGAATGGTGTGATTTTCATTAAGGTTCTATGACTCTAAGTGGTATTTTCCTTTTTTTCGAAAATCAGGGAAATTTTCTCAAGTTCGTAGCTTTTGATGGGTAAGACTAAACTTAATGAAATTTATATATTGGAAATCGACATAATAAGCCGATTCTTCATATATATTAATTGGTGTCAAATTCCCATTTTTTTAGAGTTTTTGTTACTATTGAGACGGGTCGCTCCTTACTTACAGTTCTTTACCAAGAACTGTTTGAAAGGTGTCTTTTGCAGTTTAGCCTTGAGGATTTGTGTTTCGGTTGGATTATACAAAAAAAGCAATCGAATATCTTAGGACGCAGGGGCTAGCATAACCAACAGTAGAGATGCCTTATTGACTCCGATCAGGACCACATGGTTTATGGTTTTCTCACTGAGAATGGAAAAACAGTATTTTTCTCACTTGGAAAAACAGGAACTTTCTCACATTTATGGATGTTTTTATGGATGGTTATGTCTGTTTTATGGTATTTGTCAGTGAGAATTTGAAAAACAGGAATTTTGTCACATTTATGGATGTTTTCTTGGATGGTTATGTGTGTGGGTCAATTTATTTGATGTTTTTCATGGATGTCAACAGTAATTTATGGATGTTTTTATGGTTTTTGTCAGTGAGAATGAAAAAACAGGAACTTTCTCACATTTATGTCTGTTTTTATGGTTTTTGTCAGTGAGAATGAAAAAACAGGAACTTTCTCACTTTAATGGATTATTGAGTCTAATGGGGGCAGGTCAATGACACTTCCTTCTTGTTGTTGCTCGATGCAAATGTTATGATCCAGAAATAGGAAACAGTATTTGTTGTTGTTGTTGTTCTGGGCACGCTCTCAGCGAATGTTATGAGTTTCCAGAGAACAGTTAGATCAGGTGTTTCCTTCTCAGCCAATCAGAGTGCTTGCTTACATATTAGCGGCGGGGGGAGTATAAAGAAAGGATTTTTGTTATAGTTTTATTAGTCTGTGAATAGAATTCAAAGGAGTGAGAAGAACAGTTTTGACTTTACTCATTTGGATATATATTTGTAATAATGAGTGGAATGTTTACCCTATTAGAAGTTGATAGTGGAGTTGATGCTAATAATACAAGAGCACCAAACATTGCGGTGGAAATTACGAAAGGATCACGGCTTTGTCTGGAATGGGATGCAGTATATGCAAGATATGTGATATCCTTGAGCAAATTTAAAATGGAAGATCAATTATGTTTCGCCGCAAAAGTTGATATAGCACATGTGAATAGACTTCAATGTGCTTTAAGTGCATTAGTGAAACATATCGAAGACAATAAACTCTATCGCTAATTGTACATGCTTAGTATTATTGATGTTATAATTATTCAATAAAATTGTTTCGAAATCGAAAATGTTCCCTTTCTTTTCTGGTCAGTCTAGAGTCAGCTGTCAGAGTGAAAGGACTGACAAATGAATAGATTTGAGAAAGAGAGAATTAGATCAAATCTAGTGTTTATGGAAAAACATTTGATTTTGGATGATGATTTTCTCGAGCTATCTCTTCAACGCAGGATATTCTCTCAGGCAACACTTGGCAATATAATGAAAACTGATTCTCCCCCATTGGACTATTGTTTGAAACTTTTAAAATGTGATTCAAATGCTTATACTCAATTTATTGATATATTAATTGGAACAAAGCAGAATCATAATGTGGATATACTTTTGAAATCATTGCCAATGGATTCATTGTAGATGGCTCCTCCTTCGAAAGAGGTAGCGTCACAGGGTTACTCCTCTCCCCTTTCCTCCACTTTGAATTTATCGAGCGAAGACGATCAGTTTCGTTTTAGCTGTGAGAGAGTTGACATCGGAAACCAAAAATGTTCTATATATGTCCATTGTGCATGTACACTTTTGGCAGTTGGACTCAATATGAGAATTGTACAATTATTGATGACTATAGTGAAAAGTGTAAATTATGTAATCCTTGCAAATTACATAGAGGCTATGCAGTACAAATTAAAGGATGTAATTCATGTCTTAAAGAGGTGTGTGACTCTCACCCTAGAGGGCACCTGTGCTCCAATTGTCACAATGATAAATTGTAAGGGGGGGCCTTGTCATGGTGATGACTCCATGCCCAAACTCAGCCATGAGACCCGAGAACCCCTAAATAAGCCTCAATAGACGAAATGAACCAAGTGAGAGAGATATCTTGACAAAATCCTGATCATCGAAAATAAATAAACAAGACAACACAGGTATAAGAAAAACTAAGATTTTATTATTAAAGAAGAGAACTTTTTAATTAATAGTTATTTCATATAAACTCAATGTTCAATAATTATGATTCATAATCGAAGATCAATTCTTGTTCTATAATTGCTTGAAGTAAAGTTTATTATTATTTAAGGAAAGCAAGCATAATAACTAGTATATTAAGACTAATATGTTCCTGCTTAAAGGAATTTAATAATAATATTAAAGAATGGGATATATATGTATATATATATCCATTTACTAAGATTTTAACATAATAAAATTAAGAAAGAGCAAGGAACATATTAGACTTACATTCTGCATGCATACGAAAAGCTTGCGCCAAGCCAAAAACCCAACTGACTTCTCTCGTCAGTCTCATGCTATATAAAAGGATATGTTCTGTCAACAAACGTATCTAAATTCAAACCTTCTAAGAAAGGGTGTAC
Source organism: Artemia sp. Kazakhstan ARC1039 (assembly GCA_029168905.1). Lineage (NCBI taxonomy): Eukaryota > Metazoa > Arthropoda > Branchiopoda > Anostraca > Artemiidae > Artemia > Artemia sp. Kazakhstan ARC1039. Next base: position 4,329 of record JAQQPU010021663.1, on the reverse strand, counting down.
GAAGGGTAAGAAACTGTGTTAAAAAGAGAAAGGGTTACAAAATTAGTTCATCAGAAATATACTCTGAAAGAACATTGGCTTAAGCCGGATTCGACCAAATTCATAGCAACTTGATATTAATTTTAAAATTAGAAGGACATTTCTTACAAATCCGACCTTGTAATATAAGCTTGCGTAAAAGTTTTTAAAGTTATTATTATGCTGATATCTTCGAATAACTATAGAAAACTATTAGGGTCGTCCCACTCAATGGCGCTGGCCTTTACAAGGATAAATCACGAGACAAGAAAACAGAGAAACACAGAATTAAATACATAATTGGTATACAGCAATAGAAAATCAATTGAATTTTAGGCTGCAACGCTATTGAATGAGTAAGTGACCAAGAAACTGTAAGACTATTAATAGACAGAAGATTATCAGCTGAAGGTAGCTTCTGTTCGCTAGCCTTTAATGATTTAATACTATTTTATCATTTGCGGTACTGGGTCTATTTTCCTCACATCTACGATCGTGCCTTATCGTGTCATTAAGGAACGTAGAACCTTTTTACAACACGATTCCCTTTTCTTTTCTTCAATGCCATTGAACAGAATAAGGACAACAAACGACTATCATTTTTCTTATAAGTAAAAGGCTCTAGAAGGTCAAATATTATTTAAAGGTAAATAGTCTTCTTATTAAATTATATATATATTTTTTTTTCTATTAATTATTACATACATTATTGTTATATTAATTGGTGCTTAAAAGTTAATAGAAACTCAGTAACTAGGGAAGAATCACACATAACCCAAACATCAAGCTAAACATAACCAAACCATCTATCACAACTAAATCCGTCACCGTCTTTCTAAGTTAAGTACTAGCTACATCTATTCCGTTGGGGCTAAGGGCAAGAGAAGAAAGCAAGAAAAGATCAATTCTAATGAATTGCAATTTTGTATTTTCATTCAGTGACCATACTCAGTTGACCAGTTCACTCTTAATTTGGAATCAAACTTCTCGTCTTATGAATTTGTGGTTTCCTAATAATATTGGAATCCTTTTGCTACAATAGCGTAATTAACTAAATTAACTTATCCGTCAATTCCCAAACAAAAATGCAATTTAGTCATTTACCTTTTTTCTCAGAGGTTTAAATAAATGTATATATGCATATGCAAATTTTTTTTTTTGTTTATTATTTACGCGGTACACAATTAAAAATTAACAACAAATTCCTTAATAACGAAGGCCTTATTTAAAAAAAAACACCAAAATGTCGAGTTTTCACAACGTTCTCTCGTAGCCGGTTTGGCTACTGAACAATAAATAATCATGAAATAATTTTTAGTTGCCTGGAATCATCACTCTAGGCAAACTTATCAAAATAGATGGTTAAGAGCGCGCTTTTTGGTTTAGCCTAGAATGGTTATTCGGAGCATACTTTATTCTATACAGAACGTCATCAATTTTTTTTAATAACACTTGAATAATAGGAACGAACCACGAAGAGACCTTATCAAATATCATATTCCTTTTTTTTTCAATATCCATATCATCAAAATTAAAAATGCGGTAGACACTATGCACACCGCGGATTGGCCAATCCTTCTGGTTCCCTGGTTCACACCAGGAATGTGGGGTCAGTATCCACTTATGACCTAGCGGGCTTATCATATATGGAGCTCCTCTTTTGAGCACGGTTGTCTTTTGACACATCCGGCTCTTTCAATAAATCAATATTAAGTCTCGTCTCGGGATCCCGTAATTGTCCGTGGTTTAATTCCTCAGCTTGCAGACCTAAGTAATCTACATTAGGATTACTAATAAAAAAAAATGCCCGCTGCTAAAATTTCTAGTTCGTTAAGAACCAGATATAAGGTCTGACTGCCGTCTATAATCTCTCGACTTGGCCTCGATAAAATATTAAGTATCATCTTAATCTCAGGAATATGTTTCATGCGTAAATAAAGGATTATCCATAATAAGTAATGACATCGGGTACATCTTTCTAGAGAGATCCCAATCTTTACATAAATATCTAAATTTTTAACATCCGCATAAATATTACACAATCTTCTCCAAATAATACTGAATCTGAGAGCTCTTCAGAGTTTTATATAAGCCGTATGGCTTCCTAACGATAGAAGACTGCTTGGAAAATGGTTTAGAGAAAACTCTACTAAAAAGAAAAAAAACGACTCCCATCCTTCCGTCATCCCTTTCATGACAAAGAACAGCCCCGGCTCTATTTTCAGAGGAGTCAACAAATAATTTAAAAATAGGAATATTTTCAGGCCCTTCTATTCTTCTATAGCAACCAATTTGGATACTTGAGGTCTAATTTTGTCAGGCGACACGATATATCTTAATACTGGAATAGGTTCTTTAAAACTTATGATTTAGAAGCTAATAACTAATTGTTGTGAGTTTTTAAACGCCTGAAAAATATCTTGACATGAAATAAACGCTCATTAGGTTAGGTTTTATTTAGTAAATATATCATAAAAAAAATGAAAATGAAGGAACGGTTACTTTCTAGAAATAATTTATCCATGAAGCTAGCGAAAGCTTTTGGCCCAAATACACTTCCTTGTGGTATTCTTGTGTAGCAATGGCTGCGGCCAGTTAAAGGTGATAAAAACGAAAAGAATTTTTGGTACCTTTCATCAATGGAAATTTGAAAAAAAAAACACTGCGCATGTCAAATTCACTATAGAACATTCCTTTCGACAAATTTTGTAAAATGTCAGAAGTTCAAGGAATTAGGAAGGCTGTCTTTCATGTTATTATTAATTGTACGTAAATTAATTAGAAATCGAGTATTTTCTCTATTAAGAGCCTCATTTTTACTGACAGAATGTTTCCTTATAAGGAAAAGAGGAGAAGGGAAAGGATATGCCCTTTCCTCTACTATATTGGATTTCAGCATAGTTTATAAATGTTCTTTTAGCACAAAGCCATTTAATGAGGGATTCTAAACTGCTTAGGTAGTTTAAATTATGTTTCAAGTGGTGCATCAAGGCTTAAAACCCGTTAAATTATTTTTACATTGGTCATACGCTTCTTTAGAAAAGCAATTGTCACTATTTAAGAGCAATTGAACTAGCTCTCGGAAAACAATTATTTTTGTACGTTTAAAGGTTAAACGTAGTAAGAATTCTTCATATTCTGGTTTTGGAACAATAATTAAATTATCGCCATCAATAATTGAGATATTTTCTGTAGTAACTAGCTTACAATCTATACTTTTTAAAATCACTAATACACCCCTATATGCTAATCCATCATTAAACCTGCTTAATCCTTAGCCTTGGTTCAAAATTCTAACTTCCTTTCACGAAAGTGAAAGGGACTGTCTAGTCCTTCCATATTTTTGAACTTTAGGATTACGGCGAAAGGCAATTGTCAACTACCAAAAATCCCCGAAAAGACTAAGTGTCTTATTTTACAATCTATCATTCTGAAATATTTGTGTAATATCTGCGCAATCCTTTTTTTTGCGAATAAATCTTCTGATACTCTCATGTAATTTTTGTTCTAAGGCCTGTTATTTAAATAAATCAATACCTGAAAGGAGGCATGCCCTCCCCGGAACATTTTTAACTAAAGAAGAGTAGCTCTCAAATTCTGGATTAATACGCATAAAAATAAAATCCTACGACCGGCTCATTATTTTCATGTCTAACTTGCATAATATGTTAAATGTTTTCGGTCGGTGAAATTTTATTAAGAAAAGCAGAGGTTTAATGAACTTCTTTTTATAATGGACAATGGATAATGCTATAAGCTACATGTTGGAGTACTGGAGCTGGCGTAGCTCCTGTATTAAGATTAGAAGCTTGCCCAAGGGCTGAGGCTTCCGGTTTATCACTTTCCCGAGGTAGGGACATTACTTAAGCAGAAATTAATTATAGCTTACCAAACTTAAGCAACCAACTAATCCTGTTTGAGTGAACTGGAACTGAGGAAAAGGCAACTATCTATACTCGACCAACCAACAATTCCTTTATGAGGGTACCAAATTGAGCAATATCCAAATATTATTTGACAGTTTTTATTATTGCGGTTAGTCTTAGTTTTATAAATCTAAAAAAAAGCATAAGCGTACAGGCAAGCAGTGAAGACGGAGAAAAATTAAAGGGATTCAATTAATTATGGTAATTTAAGTATTAAAAAATCTACAAAAAGGATTTATAATCAAGATTCTGCTCTCTCAAAATTAAGCGTAGCGTTAAAAAGAGGCGCTTTTAATGCAATAGAATCGCATCGCGTTTTCGCTGCCACCATTTTGTAAGGGGGGGGCCTTGTCATGGTGATGACTCCATGCCCAAACTCAGCCAT
>JAQQPU010021662.1:0-14551 GCA_029168905.1 Artemia sp. Kazakhstan ARC1039 | reverse complement strand
GTTCAACGTAGTTGATTTCCATATAGAAATTATATTTTTGAGGAGGACACTCCCCCATAGCCCTCAGGGCAAGGGTTGTAAGTTATGCCCTGGGGACATATAAGGTTTTTTATAGAAAGTGTTGTCGTAGAAACTTAAAAAAAAAGGCTCGTTCGACTGGAAATTCAAAGGGCTAGTGCCTTTTTAATAGTCGAAAGTTATTGGAGGGCAACTAACCCCCCTCTCACGCCCACCTTTTCCCCAAACACATCCAATCTAAATTTTGAGTTAGCCATTTTGTTCAAAGTAGTTGAAAGTTCTGGAAATTAGGTCTTTGTGGATGACAACCCCCCCACAGCCCACAGGGAAAGGGTTGTAAGTTATGCCCTGGAGGCATATGAGGTTTTTCTTATAGAAAGCGTTGTCGTAGAAACTTCAAAAAGGGCTCATTTGATTGGAAACTGAAATGACTAGTGCCCTTTTTAATATTCGAAAGTGATTGGAAGGCAGCTAACACCCCTTCCAAGCCCAACATTTAGCCAAACACATCCAATCAAAATTTTTAGATACGCCATTTTATTCAAAGTAGTTGAAAGGTCCGGAAAATATATCTTTGAGGATGACACTCTCCCCACAGCCCGCAGGGTAAGGGTTGTAAGTTATGCCCAGGGGGCATATAAGGTTTTTATTGAAAGCTTTGTCGTAGAAACTTGAAAAAGGGCTCATTCGATTGGAAATTCAAAGGGCTAGTGCTCTTTTTAATAGTCGAAAGTGAATTAAGGGCAACTAACCCCTCTCTCACGCCCACCTTTCCCCCAAAAACATCCAATCCAAGTTTTTAGATAGCCATTTTGTTTAAGGTACTTAAAAGTTTTAGAAATTAGGTCTTTGAGGATGATAACCCTCCTCAGAGCCCTCGGGGCAAGGCTTGTAAGTATTGCCCTGGGGGCATATAAGGTTTTTATAGATAGTGATGCTGTAGAAACTTCAAAAGGGCTCATTCGATTGGAAGTTATGTCCTGGAGGCATGTAAGGTTTAAAAAAAAGTGTGATCATAAAAACATCAAAAAGGGCTCATTCGTTTGGTAATTAGAATTTCTAGTGCCCTTTTTAAGAGTAAAAGTGATTGGAGGGCAGTTCAGCCCCCTCCCACACCTTGTATTTTCCCGAAATGCAACTGTATTTTCCCGAAATGCAACCCGAAATGAAATTTTTATATAGCCAATTTTGTTCAACCTAGTTGAAAGGTCAAGAAACTACATATTTGAGGATGAAAACCCCCCACCCCCACAGCCCTCAAGTCAAGGGCTGTAAGTTATACCCTGAGGGCATATAAGGTTTTTATAGAAAGCATTTTTGTAGGAACTTCAAAAAGGGCTCATTCGATTGGATATTTAGAGGACTAGCGCCCTTTTAATGGTCACGAGAGATCGAAGGGCAAATGCCCCTCCCTCCCCAAGCCTATCATTTCCTCAAAGATTGGGGAAATGAAGGGCGTGGGGAGGGAGTTTTGATCGGATGTGTTTGGGGCCCAAAAACTTTCGATGAAAACTATGAGATAGCCATTTTGTTGAACGTAGTTTAAAGGTCCTTTTATTATGTATTTGAGGAAGCAAACCCCAAAAACCCTTAGGGCAAAAGCTATAAGTTCTACCCTGGGGGAAAGTAAGGTAAACAGTTCTGTAAAAAGGGGGGTCATACAAGCATCGGAGGGGGTTCATTGGATTGGTGATCAGAAGTTCTAGTGCCCTTGTTAAGATTGAAAGTGATTGGAGGGCAGATATCCCCCCCTCTCCATACCATGTATTTTCCCAAAATGTATCTCATAGAAATTTTGAGATAGCCATTTTATTCAAAATAGTCCAGATATCACATAACAAGGCTTTTGGGGTTGAAAAAAGAAAAGAAAAACAGAACCTGGGGGAAAGAGCTGTAAGTTATGCCCCGGGGGGCATTTCAGGCTTCTATGGAAGGGATGGTTGTGTAAACCCTAGAGGAGGCTCATTTAGTTGAAAATTTGAAGCTCTAGTTCCCTTTTAGGATGCAAAAGTCATTGAGGGCAATTAGCCCCAACCCCATCGATTATCCTCTTTTCATGAAACGAATCCGATTAAAATTGTGAGATAGCGAAATTGTTCAAAATAGTCCAAATAACATATAACAATAACTCTAAGGTCAAAACAACCCCCCCCCCCCCCGTTGCCCAAGGGATAGGGTAGTAAGCCATGCCCAGAGGGTATATAAGGTTTTTATGGAATGGATGGTGTTATAAATTTCATATGGGGCTCATTTAATTTGAAATTGGAAGTTATAGCGTGTTTTTTAAGAGTCAAAGGGATTTGAGAGGAACCAGCCTCCCCCCACCTACCATTTTCCCAAACAAATCCAATCAAAATTTTGAGATAGCCATTTTGTTCAGCGTAGTTGATTTCCATATAGAAATTAAGTTTTTGAGGAGGACACTCCCCCATAGCCGTCAGGGCAAGGGTTGCAAGTTATGCCCTGGGGGCATATAAGGTTTTTATAGAAAGTGTTGTCGTAGAAACTTAAACAAGGCTCGTTCGACTGGAAATTAAAAGGGCTAGTGCCTTTTTTAATAGTCAAAAGTGATTGGAGGGCAACTAACCCCCCTCTCACGCCCACCTTTTCCCCAAACACATCCAATCTAAATTTTGAGATAGCCATTTTGTTCAAAGTAGTTGAAAGTTCTGGAAATTAGGTCTTTGAGGATGACAACCCCCCACAGCCCACAGGGAAAGGATTGTAAGCTATGCCCTGGAGGCATATGAGGTTTTTCTTATAGAACGCGTTGTCGTAGAAACTTCAAAAAGGGCTTATTTGATTGGAAATTGAAATGGCTAGTGCCCTTTTTAATATTCGAAAGTGATTGGAAGGCAGCTAACACCCCTTCCACGCCCAACATTTATCCAAATACATCCAATCAAAATTTTTAGATAGCCTTTTTATTGAAAGTAGTTGAAAGGTCCGGAAATTATATCTTTGAGGATGACACTCTCCCCACAGCCCTCAGGGTAAGGGTTTTAAGTTATGTCCAGGAGCATATAAGGTTTTTATTGAAAGCTTTGTCGTAGAAACTTAAAAAAGGGCTCATTCGATTGGAAATTCAAAGGGCTAGTGCTCTTTTTAATAGTAGAAAGTGGTTTTAGGGCAACTAACCCCCCTCTCCCGCCCACCTTTTCCCCAAACACATCCAATCCAAATTTTTTTATATCCATTTTGTTTAACATACTTAAAAGTTTTAGAAATTAGGTCTTTGAGGATGATAACCCTTCTCAGAGCCCTCGGGGCAAGGCTTGCAAGTTATGCCCTGGGGGTGTATAAGGTCTTTATAGATAGTGATGTTGTAGAAACTTCAAAAGGGCTCATTCGATTGGAAGTTAGAAGGGCTTGTGCCCTTTTTAATAGTCAAAAGTAATTAAAGGATAACTAACACCCCTCTCACACCCACCATTTCCCCAAACACATCCAATCAAAATTTTGAGATAGCTATTTTGTTCGACGTAGTTAAAAAGTTTGGAAATTATGGTTTTGAGGATGACACATCCCCCCAGCCCTCAGAGCAAGGGTTGTAAGTTATGCCCTTGGGGTATATAAGATTTTTTTTTATTATAGAAAGCGTTGTCGTAGAAACTTCAAAAAGGAATCTTTCGATTGGAAATTGAAACGGCCAGTACCCTTTTTATTAGTTGAAAGTGATTGAATGGCAAGTAGCCCCCCTCTCACGCCCAGCATTTCCCCAAATACATCCAATCAAAATTTTGAGATAGCCATTTTGTTCAACGCAGTTGAAAGGTCCGGAAATTATGTCTTTGAGAATGACAACCCCCTCACAGCCCTCAGGTCAAGGGTTGTAAGTTATGCGCTGGGGGCATATAAGGTTTTTATTAAAAGCGTTGTCGTAGAAACTTAAAAAGGGCTCGCTCATTCGATGGGAAATTGAAAGGGGTAGTGCCTTTTTTAATAGTTGAAAGTGATTAGAGAGCAATTAATGCCCCTCACACGCCCACCATTTCCCAAAACACATTCAATCAAAATTTTGAGATAGCCATTTTGTTTAACGTAGTTGAAAGTTCTGGAAATCAGGTCTTTGAGGATGACAACCCCCTAACAACCCTCAGGGCAATGGTTGTAATTTATGCCCTTGGGGCATATAAGGTGTTTATAGAAAGGGTTGTTGTAGAAACTCAAAAAGGGTTGTTGTAGAAACTCTCAAAAATTACAAATGAATGTGCATTGTCAGTTTAATATACATATACTGATATCTAGTAATCAAAATGTTAATATTATTTGATTTATTAAAGTTATAAAAGTAAAAACATTTATATTTTTTCAGTTAATTGCAAATAATGTTCTGGTCTTGGGATGACATAGGGGTTTTGAGCCCTACTCATTTTAATATCGGCTTGTTTTGAGTTTGACTCGGTTATTTATTGTAATTTCTGTTCGTTTCGGGTTTCATTAATTTTTCGATGCTGATTTGTGGTAGTTTCACGCTTGGTAGATTTTTTTATTTTTGCTCATTTTTGATTTAATGGGGCTCTTTACTTTTCTTTGAAAAACCTATTTCGTGGAAAAGTTTTTTTAATTAATAAGTTATGAAGCCATATGCTGATTGCATTTTCATCTCACCTAAGGTTACTATATAGTTTTAAATCTTGAATATGATGACTTTCTTGAGCACGATAAAGTCTTCTTGTGGTATACGAGCTGTTTTCACTCATCCTGTACTATATTAAATAAAAAAAACAAGTTTTTTTTTTAACTGAAAGTAAGGAACGACGTTAAAAATTAAAACGAACAGAAATTATTCCGCATATGAAAGGGACTGTCCCCTCCTCAACGCCAGTAGATTGTTACATTATACTTGTATAGAGGCCCTAGGAGGCCCTTCTGAGGCAACACTCATTTTTTGGGGCCAATCAGATAGAGCGGAGGCTACTTCGTATACGATAAGTTAATTAATAATTTGATTCAAATAAAAGGAGTGATTTTCATTTTAGTTCATATTAGTAAGAGAATTGAATTCAGAGAGAATAGTTTATTTGAGACGATATTAGTAAAGAAAATGAGTGGTACATTTACACTATTGGAGCTTGATGGTGGAGCAGATAGTAGCAATGATACAAGGGCGAGAGTGCCAAATGTGGTTGTGGAAATAACACGAGGATGTAGACTAAGCCTTGAATGGGACGATATGTACGCTAGATACGCGATATCATTGAGCAAATTTAAATTGGAGGAGCAATTATGCTTTGCTGTGAAACTGAACATTGTGCATATAAATAGACTTCAAGCTGCATTAGATGCACTAGTGATATATATTGATGAAAACAAATTGAATCAGTGATTATTATTCTTGGAATTATACTCAATAAAATTGTTTCTAAATCGAAGATATTTTTCTTTCTATAGTAGGTTAGCGTATATTTTTAGAGTAGAAAAAAGAATCCTGGTTAGCCTGAAGTTGGTTGTGAGAGCGTTAGGACTCTAAAAAATGGATAGATTTGAGAAGGAGCGAACCATGGGGAATCTTGTGTTTATCGAAAAACGTTTGATTCTAGATGATGATTTTCTGGAGTTACGTAATCAAAGGAAAATATTTTCTCGAGGAATGCTTGTTGATATAATGAAAACTGATTCTCCATCATTAGACTATTGCATGAAGCTTTTTCGCCGTGGTCCAAAGGTATTTACACAATTCACTGACATATTAATCACGACAAGACAAAATGATATTGTGGATATGCTTTTAAACACACACACAGTAGCTTAGAAATTTAAGACTTTTTTCACGAGAAGGATGATTTTCAATGCGGATTTACTCCTCTCTCTCTCTATCCCACTCAATTTCTTGATAGTAGCTCAGTTTCATTTTGGCGGTGAGAGTGTCAACACATAAAAAAATGTTCCATACATGTTCACTATGTTTGTATACACTGGGCAGCTGGTCATCATACGTGAAGTGTACAATGATTAATGAGTATGATGAAAAATGTAGATTATGCAACCCGTGTAAATTACATAGAGGATATGCTGTACAAATTAAAGGTTGTAATTCCTGTCTTGAAGGGTTGTGTGACTCTCATCCTAGAAGACAACTATGCGCTAATTGCCACTATGATAAATGTAATCGGTAGGAGAAATCATATCCTGGTATGATTGGAAATAATCCTAAGCGTGATTTTAGTTTATTGCTAAGAGATTGGTATCGTCATGGCTTTAGATTGTTCTGGGAGGAGGAGCCAGGTCTACGATTCAACTGTTGGAACACCAAAAGAATTTAGTTTCTACGTCATCGTTGTGAAGACAATGGCTACTATGATTATAAGCCTACTGATTTTTATTTGGCTGTGACGGAATGTGATTCGCCACTTGAGGACACTGTTTGTGACATTGGTTCAAATAAGCAAATTGAAACATGCAAATTCTACAAAATGAATGAGAATAGTATCATTGACTATACAAAGAGATATGATACGAGTGAAGTTACACTGTACTGTAGAAAATGTGACCCTGACATTGCTGCATATCAGGATCAGTATACTTTGAATTCAGATAATCTACCTGCATTAGTCGTCCTCGACAAATACCTACACGTAGTAGAAGATGAAATCTAAAGAGTAAAAAAGCTGTTTTTATCATGTATATACATTATTTTTATTAATAAACAATTTCACATACTTTTTTGGAACATTTTATTCGTAGGGCACTAAAATCAATATTAAACACACTTGAAAGTATATTTTCCACTAGAAAGTCGTTCAATCGCGGAAAGTCAATGTAAATGTTGAAAAACTGCTTGTAGGTACAGTCACGACATCTGAACATTAAAAAGAAAAGTGCATGGAAGCCGCATGTCTTAGTCGTTAAATCCTGTACTCTCCTTTGATTTTGAATAATAGTTTTCCCACTGATCTCAATAAAGTTGTTGATGTGTGGAGTGAAGAATTTATATGATAGGCCAAGACGATAAAAAAATTCAATATTCTTCGCTGTTTGAAGACTGGACTGTCTTCAAATTCGATGGACTGCTATAAACAATGATTAGGGTGTTGTTAACACTTGGAATGTTTTCAATGAAGTCCGATGGTATGCAATAGGACTTGTACTATTGGACTTGGACATGTGTGGGCAATAGGACTTGGGACATGTATGGATCCATATTAAATACGCTGATTATTTGGTTTGTGTTCATGGTGCTAAGTCTAATAGAACACTGCCGTCGGGTGTGATTTCCCAATAGGTTTCAAATTGACTGAATTATATTAGTGTAATACTCTCAGTCAAAGCATCGGCAAATGTGCACTCTAAACGTACATTCCCCGTTCGTACTATGCTCATATCCTGGGTACCAAACAGGTCCAAAACAATTACACCATGATTTTTGAAAACATTGAATCGGTTATTCCATTTTCAAACAGTTGTGAATCATGATCTAGGGATTACGTGGTCAACTCATACAGAGTTCTATAGGGTTTTTTTTTATATCAAATGATAGAGTGTACAGTGGAATACCATTCACTTAGCACACAAGGCTAGATAGGCAAACAAAATTAAAATCATGGGGAGATGCAGTCCAGGATCCAACGGCGTTGCAACTCTTCACAAAGGACAAAGCGAATTTTGATGGGATTTCTCCATTGATAAATGATGAATCAGTATAACTGCGAGAACCGGTGGCAATTTGACATTGATTGGTGATCGTATGGGGGGCAAGAAGTTTAATGTTGTTACCATTGGCTCTTAGCTTTTCCACTGCCAATGCAACAGAGCTCATAACCTGTTGTTTTCGAACATGAAGAATTGCCGAAGTGATAATGACATTTGCATCAGGTGCTGCAGCAAGTGTTTTTCTCAAAATGAAATTCGATGGATCTAGTTGCAACTTTATGTCAATCTTGACATTGGGGGGTACCCATTGGGATATATTGAATATCTCATTATTTAGTGTTCCAACTAAATTATACTCCTGGGTCACTACAGTAGTTAACTAACCGTCAGTATCAACACCTGATCGATATTCTTAGCCCAATGACTGTCCTCACAACTCCTTATATGCCTTTGGTGTCATCATCATAAATTGTATGTAGCTTGCATTGTTGGATAAATTATTGCTAGCGCTCACCAATGTTCTATTAATAAATACATTAATTTGTTTGAACAGGTTTTGTAGAATGCAGTTTTCATAGGACAGACCATCGGCAGCAGTTGGAGTTTTATTGTCTGACTTTTTCGTCACCGCCACATTTAAATCAATAAATGTTGATGACAAATCAATAAAATAGTCCTCATTGGAAAATATCTGAAAGTGTATATTTTCCGAGAGGGGTTGTTGAGGATGAAATTGTTCATAGTAGCCATACTTGACATTGACATCAACATTTTCAGCATTGAACAGATTCAATGAGGAACTGATTGATGAATGTTATTCCTTGTGGAGGACATAAGTCATCTTAAGAGAAGAAATCCTTCTTTGATCTTACAATCTTTTTCATCTTCTCTTGTTGGTGTTCTTCGTTTTATTCCTCAAAGTCGTTGTTGATGTCCTTCGCTTCCCGCCTGGGTAGAGGCTGATGAGTGAATGATGCCCACACATCCTTTTTAATCCCTTCCCATTTTGCTGAGATTTTAATTGCTCACCAACGGCTCCTGCTGAAGATCTAATATTTTCCTTAACACTCTCGTTAAAATTTTTACCCGACCCCCAGTCCTGTAGTGTTGAGGCAGCAAAATTTGATGCAGCAGGTACAATATATTTTCTTGCAAGGGGTAGTGCAGAACGAAATAGCCTAGCAAACAAGCTACCAAGACCATAGCCAGCCATTGTAGTACGCCCCTTGTAATAGTCCAATCCATGACCTATTTGACGTAGACTCAAAGCACCAACATAGGAATTGATATCAAGACAGACAAATGGAATTATACTATTGTTCATTTTAGGCGGTGTTGACGACGATGGGTCGAAAATGACATGTAATCACAGTTAAACCTTTTGTTACTGCTTGAGGATCACCCAATTCACTTCTTAGTGTTAACTGACAGAGTTCCAGATACGAAGTGTTTACAGGAACATACTGAAGATGCTTTATATTATAGTGATGAACATGTTCATGGGTTGTTTTTAATTCAAGAACACGTAGGAGGGGGACATTTGAATTACCAGCTCTCAATGTTTCCACAAAGGATGCATAAAGAAATATACAAGAGGCCGAGGCGAGACCAGGTGGATAATCAGCAAAAATAAATTCATCCATCCCGCTAATAGTGCCTGCGTTTTTCCCATTGATCATATTCTGTTTAAAGCCAAGAACATCTCTCAGATTATCATTGAGATGAATCATTTCAATGTCAACAGATGAGGTAATGTAAATCCTATCGTGTTCCAATGAAATAATTAAAATGGAATGGACCTTTCCTACGATATGAGATTTATCTATCGATTGCACGACACAAATCCGTCATATTACCATATTCGTTATATCTCCATGTAATATCCGGATAGTCACTAGACTTAAATGCTTCTTTCCATTCATACTCGACAAAGAGTGACCAATCGAATGGTATAACTTTTATCTCATACACACTATCTTTCCTCAGGATATCATAGGTAGTTTTGAGAATACAGTCGACAAGAGCCACTTCATACTTTCCATCGTCAAATTTGATGGCAGGGGAGAGCTTTGTCCAAAAATCACTTTTTTTATTCAAGTCATTGTAGAGGGGGTCGGAGACGTTGGACATAAAAGTTAAATAAAAATCTTTGGGCATTATCAATATCTTCAACACTGATCCAAGAATCAAAATCATAGTTGTATGCTAGCCACCAAACAAGTAACTGTTTCTTACCCCTGCAAGTACGAATCTTTAATATCTTTTCAATTTGATAGATTTCACTATTATTTTTAACTTTTTGTAGTTCATAGTCATAAAAGCCACCGAGAATCTCTTAATCTTTGGTATCTCGCAGACGATAAGTTATGGGTTTGGTGTGTAGGGTTTCTGCCACTTTAAAAAGTTCACTGGACCACAAAACCTTTTCAAAAACATTAGTCGTTCTATTAATTCGAACAGTATCACCAACATTGAATTTTTTCACGATCGTTTCAATGAAATATTGTTTAAGAAAAGTATCAATTGTATCATGATCAGAAGGATGAACTTCCGTTGGGGTTAGACAATGATCGATGAGGTTGTTGGTTATAAATCAACATGATTTTATCTTATTCATGAATAAAAGCAGGTGTATTTTTTAATGTGCAATATCTTGAAATTAAAAGTCGAATAATACTTATCAATCGTTCGGCCAATGCAGCCTTTATAAGACTATGACTATGATAGAGCAGTGTATTATATTTCATTAGTACTTCTTCAACATGGGGATTGACAAATTCACTACCGCGATCCGTTTCAATTTTTTATACGAATCCTGTTCGAGAATACTTTCTATAGCCTGAGCAACTTCAACGCCTCTCTCTGACCCCAATGGAATTGCATATGCATAATGACTATAAACACTGATTGCAAGTAGAATGTACTTGTACGTCGTATTGTGACGTCGTTGAATCTCATCTAGAGTTAGGAGATCTGCTTGCATTATATGCAATGGGAAAAAGGCTTTAGTTTTTCGATAATGATTAGCACGAAGTCTATGATTCCTATATAGAGTGTAACTTGGTTTATTTTGTAGATAGTCTTGTACACTTTTAGTGTGAACACCAGTGACTTTGGAAAGAGTGGTGGGGGAACTTAAACTTCCCACTTCACCAATATTTTCATAAACACGTTTCAGAACTTCAACCATTTTGAACGTAAACACGTAGTGTAACGTCCATTACCCTTTTGTATACTAGTGGGTGGTGGTGATGTTGACTTGATACGTCTTCGCTTTTGTCTAGCTATCAGTGGTGTGCTCCTCATCCTCCTCCTTATTGTCAAATTAATTTTTTTCCTAGGTGTGCTAGTATTTTCCAAGATTGATTTAAAATCTTCATCTTCTTCTTCTGCTTCTTCATGTTTTAATGTCGACGCGGGAGCATGTTCATTTATTTTTTTTAGAATTTGCCTATTCCTAATAAGGCTTTTGGGAAAGTTTCATGTATTTAGAAAGTTGTATAGATGAGTGTCAAATGATAGAAGTCCTTTACGATTTGTAACCATATCATAAATTAAATCAAGTAGATTATAACTCTTGCCCTGAATTATAATCCCTTTCGCATTGCTATCAACTTGAATGCGATCTTGACCAGTTTCCAAGAGATATGTTATGAGTCGTTTACTTTGTTCACGATATGAGTGGGGCATTAGATTTCTAATGCTCAAAACTATTGAATCCAATTCCTCCTTTTTTAATTGTGTTCCAGCAGTGATAGCAGAAGAATCCCGTGGAGATGGTTCTTTTTTGTGATCAATGACACCGGCTCTTGCACGACAGGGCTTATGTTTGTCCACTCGGCGAAGAGCATCTTGAAGTAAAAGCAGTTTTTATCATCCTCAATATTCTAGTTGTCAATGAATTTACTCAGATTGTCCTCAAAGTGTTCCACGGGTGAGAGAGCGAGTTCTATTGGATTCAATCTATAGGGTTTAGCCATCTAGCAAAAACTGTTTACAAGTCCTGAAATTATTGGCAGTAAAAGTGTTAAAAAGTTACCGTCCGCTTGAAGAAGACGTTTCCTTTTAAAATTCTTTCCTTTCTTTTTACAGGCCAATGTACGTACATTTGAACGATGTTGCTTTGCATGTTGCTTAACTACTTCTGGCAGTTGAACATTGCCCTCGGTTAAATTTAAACAAAGTTCGGATATTAGATTAATGAAATCATTGTCAATACCATGTTTGAGTATGGCTATCCTAAGTGGGGGTTTTGAAGTGCTTAGAACGGAAAATAAATGTCTATTTTCATGTAGTTTCTTCAGTGTCATGATGGCAACTAATAGACCTTTTTACCGTTCACGGGGAGATACACTGTAATTTCATTGCCAAAAATATCTGTGACTACACGCAGATTCTCGGGCGTATTTTGATTAAGATCCAATAGGATGTAGCCATAGGGTTTATTAGTTGCCTGATTGTACGCTGAAAGTAGAAATTTGGGCGCGTCAGGGTATATTTGTTTATTGAGAGTTATTAGCGAGCTAAAATCATGAACAACTCTGTAGATGATATAGTAGGTGAAGTTCAATGCAAGTGTTCGCATACATTTACTCTGATGAAAGAGATTGTGTAGAACTAGATTAATGGAAATCTGTTCATGATGAGAGCGAACGGTAAACAACTGTAGCATTTCCTGGGACCATTCTTCAATGGATTCAGCTAAATCGTCAATAATCAGCCAAGAGTTTGGTTCAATAATTTTGAAAACATCAAGTCCCTGTATGAATTGTATCTGCACATCCGATATAGCAATTGCTTTTATTTTATCGTATGAATCCTGCCAAATACTGTAACAATAGTAGATTTTTTCCGGCTTTTCCACAAACATTTTATCGCAATTTTTAATTATTTTAGTTAAGAGTGTCGTTTTGCCTGATATTGATGGACCACACAGAAACGATCTGAATGGTGTTTTAAATAGATACATGTTCCCTTCAACAGTTCACCTACAACTAACTGTAGACTATAGTTGTCTAATGACTAAATAATTTTCCTTATTAGTACTACTACTACTCCGTTCAGGAATAATGAGAAGAACAAAATCAATGAAGAATCATATTTACTTGTATTATTAACATAAAAACAGCACTTTACAAATAATAAATTACAGAAAAAAGTACGTTAAGCAAGAAAAATACACTTGAGATTTTTTCTTTAATTTTTTTTTTAATTTTTTTATTTATAGGAAAAACATAAACATTCATTTTAAAAATGCAGTAGAAAGAAAGCACTTTAATAAAAACACTTTTTTTATTTATTTATAAAAAATACAATATTTAATGAAAAATACTCTTAAAATTATATCGCATTTTTTACACCATTTTTAATTTGAACACAACAACAACAGCAACAACATGTATATTTACAAAAGTACAAAACAAAAAAGATACCTTTGGTGGCGGCAGCCCCCCCCCCCCGCTGGTGACCGATCGGGCAGCTGACGGCCCCCCCAGACCGCGAGACCCCCCCCCCCGAGGTTTTGGTAAATTTGCTTTATTGGACTTTACTCAAACCGAGACTTTCCCTATGACTAACACATTTGGCTTGGTCGGAAGTTAAGTAGTGCCCAAGGGGGAGAGTACTCACACCGTCTTGACAAACATAGATCTTGTCGGAAATGGTACTCATGGCAATTTTTTCAATATTTACTGTGACTCTGTAGATGATATAGTAGGTGAAGTTTAATGCAAGCGTTCGCATACATTTGCTCTGATGAAAGAGATTGCGTAGAACTAGAGTAATGGAAATCTGTTCATGATGAGAGCGAACGGTAAACAATTGTAGCATTTCTTGGACCATTGTTCGATGGATTCAGCTAAATCGTCAATAATCAACCAAGAGTTTGGTTCAATAATGTTGAAAAAATCAAGTCCCTGTATGAATTGTATCTGCACTGATGTTACAATTGCTTTTATTTTATCGTATGGCTCCTGAAAAATACTGTAACAATAGTAGATGTTTTTCAGGCTTTTCCACAAACATTTTATCACAACTTTTAATTATTTTAGTTAAGAGTGTCGTTTTGCCTGACATTGATGGAACACAGAAAAATGATCTGAATGGTGTTTTAAATTGATACATATTGCTGTTCCCTTCAATAGTTCACCTACAACTAACTGTAGACTATAGATGTGTAATGACTAAATAATTTCCCTATTACTACTACTACTCCGTTCAGGAATAATCAGAACAAAATAAAAAAACATATTTTCTTGTATTATTAACATAAAAGCAGCACTTTACAAATAATACATTACAGAAAAAAGCACATTAAACAAGAAAAATAACCTTAAGATTTTTTTTTATTTATTTATTTATAGGAAAAACATAAACATTTATTTTAAAAATGCACTAGAAAAAAAGCACTTTAATCAATACACTTTTTTTATTATTTATTTATAATAAAAAATACAACATTTAATGAGCCATACACTTAAAATAAAATCGAATTTTTTTACACCATTTTTAATTTGAACGCAACAACAACAACAACATGTATATTTACAAAAGTACAAAAAATCTGCTCTAAGTAAAAAAAGATACCGTTGGTGGTGGCGCCCCCCCCCCCCGCTGGTGGCAGACCGGGTGGCAGAAGGCCGTGCCTCCCTCCTCTCCGGGCCGCGAGGCCCCCAAAGGTTTTGGGAAATTTATTTTATTGGAGTTTACTCAAACCGAAACTTTAACTATGACTAACACATTCGGCTCGGTCGGAAGTTAAGTAGTGCCCAAGCGAGAGGGTACTCACACCGTCATTGTAATGGGATAAATTTTCAAAAACCCCAAAATCTCCCAATTTAAGTTACCCAAATAAAGAATAAAATCACCCAAAATATTAACCTGGAGAGTTCAACTAACCTACAAATCGAGCAAGACTCAAGCTTTCAATTTAACATAGTGA
>JAQQPU010021661.1:0-14551 GCA_029168905.1 Artemia sp. Kazakhstan ARC1039 | reverse complement strand
CCCGATCTTTATTATCCTGTTGATCCTTTTTTTAGGAAAGCTTAGAACAAAGTTTTTGGCAGCTACCTCAAATGTGTGGGAATGTCAGATACGACCTTTTGGCGTAACAGTGGTGATTTGATCGTAACATCATTGTTATAAACCCTGGAATTCCAGAACTTGTTTATAATTAACGCCTTATCTAATTTTTGGAGCAATGCTCAATATTGTTTTGTCTGATTTTTTTTTTTGAATTTTGTATGAACAAGTTACCACTTAGAGCTGGGATGCCATAATAAATGTCAATAATGCATATTGACATTATAAAAACTGTGTCCAGACAAAACAAAATGACGATTAGGTAATTGTAAATATTTGCAAGAACATTGTCCATGAGGACCAGGCATAAATGAAAAATGTATTAATAAATTTGCTTAAAATGTTTATATCGTTTGTTTTGTCTGTGATTTCTATTTTTTGAGTCTAATACCATTTGTAAGTTTAAAGATATAAGCAAAAAAAAAAAAAAATTTCTAAGTCAACTTACGGCCATGAAAGTTTCGGTAGCTATCTATGACATGCCATATGCTCATAAAATTTATGATTAAAAGCATAAAAGATTCTCGATTACTTGATGCTACCAGGAAACCATTCCAAAACTGAATTTAAGTTTTGTTAATCTTTGTTTTTTAGGATTTTTTTGTTTTTACTTTTTAAAATCAGTTCTTCTTCACCGAAATCAGAAATGACTGTAAAGTTTCTTTTTTGTGTAGAAAAATTATGCATAAACACTCCAAACACAATGGATGGGGGGATGTGTCCTTCCTCCTCCTATGTTTACAGTTGTTAAGAAAGGTAAATCAAGATGAGTGCAGGGATAATGTTAAATCATTATCATTTTTTTTCTGTATGTAAAATTAAGAAAAATGAAAAAAAAATAGCTGGAACGGGATTTTTACATTGTTTCACTGGCAATGCTCCAGTTTTGCTTTTAGTAAAGAGCCATGTGCCTTTGATGTCCCATTATTTTATTTTCTTATTGCATTGCATAGAAGGCGGGATCGAATAAATTGAAGGCTCATTTGATCGAAGTTGGAGCTGTAGAGCTATTTTTCAGGGTTGAATGTGGTTGGAAGGTAAGAATCCTCCCTCCCGTGCCCTCTTTTAAACCTGGCCCCCATCCCCCCATGTCGCCGAAAATTTGAAAAATCTATTTTGTTAGATAGAACTATAAAAATTCAATAAATATGCTCCGTGGATGACTGTCCTTGGATTGTCAAATTTAAGTTGAACCATCCCCCCTTCCCCCCTGCTACCGTACACTACTAAAGTTATTTTCATAGCTCTACTTTTAAGAACTAGTTTTCCAGATTAGAAATGGTGAGGATTTTATTCTTGTAATTTTATTGTTCCTTGTGTCCCCTTTGTAAATTTGTCCTGTTTGTCAATTCCACTATTATTAGTGTCATTATTTTAGCTACGAGTTATTTATTGTTGAGGACAAAGCAAAGGCTTTGAGCGAAGATATCCAAGCATTTAGAATATAGTTAGTTTGAGTTTTTGAAAAATTTTAGGAATAAGATGTTCTTTTGCTATTTTTTTTTTTTTTACTTTAAAATTCTAGATGATAAACTCTAGAATTCTAATTTTTTTTTTAGAAAATTCCAGATTTTCTTTTTTTTTTAGTTGATAGACTTTTACTCTCTTGGAAAGTAGTAGAGTTAGGTGAATATAGCTTTCAGGACTGGACCCACAACCTAAAATATAACCTGGGGAATTTATTTTGAAGTATTTACTTCTTCCCTTTCCCCCTCCGAAGGGCACAGACTTTTGCTGAACTTAGACGAACTGTTTCTCGTAAAAGTGAAGCTTTGAAGTAGATATAATCATAGAAAGTGAAGCTTTTGAAATAGATGCTTTGCGATCCCACCAAAGCATCTTGGGTTTTATGTCTTTGCTGAATTTCGATTTATAAGGCTTTAGAGATTTTGTCAAAATATGTCGGTTTTAAAAAAGAGCCTATATTGCTTAAAATCCTACTCAAATCTTTGAGTTTTCTGAACCTAGTGTGATTGCGTTTTCTGAACCTAGCGTAGAAGAAAAGTATCTCAGACAAAATTTTAGGAAATAGTTTGTTTTCTAAGTTAAGGCAGGTATATTAGTCATCTAGGCAATCTTTGCAAATAGGAAATGAATTGAGCTTGAAAATATCTTCCCGGGTATAATTTTGGCTATGTACCAACTCTGAAAAGTTTTACTATTTTAACTCAACTACTCACCATGATAAAAAAAAACAGCATTATCTTGAAATTTAAATAATTGAATACATTTTTCAGGTCTGGGTTAACGCAGCCGCACAAAATTTCAACTCGATAGGCATAGCCTTTGGTTCATTAATAGCTTTTGCAAGTTACAACCCTTTTAATAACGGCCTAATAAGGGACACAATTTTAATTTCTATTGTGGACGCAGTTACCTGCATTTTGGCTGGAATGTGTGTTTTCGCTACGCTTGGCAACCTTGCTTATGAACAAGGCACAACAGTTGAAGAAGTTGTCAGTAATGGTAAGGCATTTTGTCCAAATTTGATAATAAATAAGTTCTAGGCCTGCCCTGGCTAGGGGTGACTGGTTACTATAAAAGAAAAAGAATTCAAAGGAGGAAAAGAGTCAGCCAGTGAAAAAGAACTGCGAACTTCAATACTATTAATAACAAACTAACCTTCGGAAAGAAGTCAACAACAATAAATGTAGAAAGAAATACGTAAAAGCAGAAAAAAGACGGTGAAACTATCTATTTTAGAAATTGAAATTGGACAATGAGTTTTCGTTTTTCTTCATTGTTTTCTTTTCATTATTTAATTCTACGTCTGCTATCCTTTTAGACTTCTTTTGGAAGCTAATCTTCTACCATTGCCATCGAAGAAACCTTGGCGAAGGTCGTTGCTGAACTGAAATATCCAGATTTTTTTATCCAGATATTACAATCCAAATATCCTACTTTGTAAGGAGAATAAATCATAAATCGGCTCTTATATAACTTAATTGCCTTCCCTCATATTCTGTACTGCTCAAATTTTTTTTTTTTTTAATGGACAAAATAAAATTGGGTCATCGTTTGTCAGGCTTGCCAAATATTTGCTTTACCCCCGCCCGCTGGCTACAAGCACCCTATGTGGACTTGGAAAATAAACCCAATAAGAAAAATGAACATGACTGTGCCTTGTGCTGCAATCAATGAATTAATAAAAAGGAATAATCACAAAAGCTAGTTTATCAATAAAAGGGCGTAACAGAGGTGCTTGTGTAGCACTCTTAGTCCTTTTTTTTCTTGTTATACAGTTGGTATATGACCTATATTGCTTTGATCTTTTATTTTCTCTTTTTTTTGCTCTATATGTCATTTTCGTAATTTGACTGGTTTTCAGTGAATTCATTGGTTCACTCAATATCCGTGAAATGCCGTAAAATTCTATTTCAGAACCCCTTTGAGCACAGCTTTAGAATCAAATATGTTGGTAATCGTGTATTTTAGACTTTTCAAAAAAAACTAAATGACATTTTCTGATTTTATCCTTAAAAAAGTTTTAAAGCGTGTTTCAACGAAATGCTGTATCTACATTAAAACCTAAACGAGGGTTTAATCACTTAAATTTGAGTAGGTGTAGCGGAACAGTTGGAGCTCCGACTTTTCCGACATGTGTACTCAATAATGTAGAATGGGTGACTTCTCAAACATAAAATGTGTAGGAATATATCAAACCTACAACGATCAGGCGTTACAATGGTATGAAACCTACAACGGTCAGGCTTGTTACTATGGATGAATAAATGAAAAAAATAATTCGGGATATAAATTCATTTACGATCCACATATAATGAAAAATAGGGGAGCAAAAGAGGAAAAGAAATATAATTTCATATACAAAAAAGAATAAATAGCCATAGAAATATTAAACAGCATAAAGCAGCCAGGTGAGATGGGGGTGAAGGCCCAGACTTAAGCATGCTTCAGAAGTAAAGGGCTGGGCAAAATCAGCGCCGATTTGAAAAGAAATCGGCGTCGATTGGAGCTTGGAAAATTTTCTAGTTTTCGGCGCCGATTTACAAAATCACTTTTGATTTTCATCATGATCATCACAAAAAAATAGGGATACAAATAAATAGTCAACCACGAGATGTCTATGGTGAAAGACCTCGCTACTGAGCTGAGAACTAAACTTAGAACTAAGCTGAGGTCAATCTTGCAACCGTTAATAAACTCCAGTTGACTATTTGTGTCCATGATTTTTTGTTTTGAAAATCTCTTGCAATAAATTTTTCTTTCAACAAATTTTTCTTACCGCTATCGTTTGTCCACTGAGCTTCCGAAATCGCTTCCCAAAATCAGCTACGTGCGCCCAGCCCTTAAGTCCCTGTTGATGGTTCCCGAGATTACGCATAATATTAGCAACATCAAACCGAGCAATTAACTTTCTGTTCCGATAAGAACTTGGCAAATAAAGACGACATTTGCAATACCGAAGATATAAGCGCGGATTCGATTCAGATTACTTTCTCGAAGCAAAGGGTAAATACCTGATGCAAAGAGTACAGCATGGTCGTAAAAAAGTCGAGTAAAACTTCGTGGGGCTGCTCTTACTATAACAACTACGATTCACAACTATCTTAGTATAATCCATTTTTTAATCTATAGAATAGAATAGAATAAGGCTTGATTGTTAAACTTTTCCCAAGGGATAAATCGCCGAATATAAGTTCATGTAAAAAAAAAAGAATATAAAGTAAACAAAAACGATCACAAGCAAATCAATGAAATTAGAATAAGGGACACAAAAACATTAAGAAATATAAACAAATAGAAAAAATAACAAATAAAAAAAAATATTAAAGTAGCTAAAATAATGTCATATCAAATCAAATTAGGTCTGCTCATACATTAAAGGTAAAAATGTAGAGTCATAAAACGGCATATAATATAATAACTCATAAATCAAATTAAAAAAATAAATTACAAGAGTGTCAAAAAAATATAAAAAAAGAGTTCATTAAGAGGTATTGGAGGTGTTCAGGATTTGAATAAAGGTTGGTATAAAGCTGTCGAAATATATTTTGTTTACTCTTTACAGGTTCTTGAATGGGTATGGGAGTTGTTGCCTCTCTTGGGAAAGGTTTCCGTTCAGGATTTTGGGGAGGCGGAAAAGGGTCTTCAGTTCAGATGTTCGTTCTCGCATTACCACCAAAACGGAGGCACAGATCATGTCGTCTATTTTCCAGGGTTTTGATTTTAAACTTTTCTTAGAAGCAGGACTAAGGCAACTTCCCTTCCCGTGCGATTATTTTTAAAGCCCTTTTCTGGATGGATTCCAACCTTTTGGTTTAATTTTTATTTAGTGAGAAATGCCATAGAAGCCAAGCACATTCGAGATTTGGGCGGATAAAGGATATGTAAAATTTCAAAATATGAGAAGCAGGGCATTGATATTTTGCCAGTTAAATTTATCTTTAATGTCAGATTCAGTTTTCTGCCTCACAGCTAAAACTGAATCGTATACCTAAATTCTGTGCAATGACCTGAGACTAGGAACACGGGGAATAACGATAAAACGGCAGTTTGAGTGCTTAGCACGTCAGCTCTGTGTAATTAAATTATATGCTACGATTATTCAACATGCTAACCACGGAATATAGGAAAGCGACTTGTGATGAGTATCTTGTGCTTTACCAGAGGTTTAAATGGAGTTGAAACTTCTAGCGCCGCTGATAGCAAAGCGTTATGCAGCAGAAATTATTTTCACCAATGTCAAAAAATAACAAATGACACTGCGGCCAGTAGAGAGAAAAGAGGAAAAACTAAAACAACGCAGATATTTCGCCTGTATCTAAAAGAGGCGTCTTCAGCATAGTAGGAATGAAGATAAAAAACTAAAAACAAATAAAACCTCCACCAATATAATAAAATACAATTGTCGCAATTGATCCAAGTAGGTCACAGAAGCTAATAGAGTTACTTTGATGAGAACAGCAAAGCAGGGTTTCTGGCCAGTTCGGCTTAAGATTTTTCATTGTACCAATGTATTCAGATTATCAAAAACTTAAACGTCTAAGTTTATTTGCATCCAGCCTTAAATTTTCTATAAATATAAAGATTCTTTTGCTTAAACTATTTTCTCTGGAATAAAAAAAATCGTTAAGGAGAATTTAGTATGCAGAACGGTAGGCTTATAACGATAAAGAAAACAGATATACCAATTTTTGGTGGTGCCAATATCTGAAAAATTAAGGGGGGGGGGGGCTAGGATTTTTGTCAATGACGGTACAAAAAAAAGACATTTTCTCGAAATTTAAGGAAGTTCTTTTTGATTTTTTAGACAAAGATAAAAAGCTGATATTTTTCATAATCTAAGGGGCAATTAGTGTCATTGCCTTTTCTACCACTTTGATAAAATCTGTTCTTGTATCTTTTGCCCAATTTAAAGCAAATAGAGATATAAAAATTACAAATACTTCTATCTTTAGTTTTCAGAGTTTTCTTTAAGACTTTATGCTGGATCACGATTCTTTCTCTTCTTTTTTACACAGAAGAAATTGTCTTAATGGCTATTCTTAATTAAAATCCTCTAAATAGTGATGTGACTCTCCCAAGGAAAACAGAGGATCTGAGTTCCAGCACTCTGTGACAGAATGTTTTATAGTATACCAATAATTGTAGAGATAGCCCAAAGGTTTTAAATAATTTTTATGCTCTGCTGTTATTTCATTACAATCCGAGGCATCCTAATTCTGATTTTTCCGCTTGCAGGTTTTTCATTATAACCTATTTTTTCCATCCTTAGAACTTCATTGAATTTTGATGAATATTTTAAAAAGAAGCTTTGATATGCCGTAATATTTTTACTCTAATTAAATGAGTAAGTATCCTTTTATTGAGCAGAAAGTATGAAAGAATGAGTCAAAAAGAACATTATTTTGCTTAAGTAAAAACAATCGAAAAACAGTATTGTGACAGAAGTATGTGGAAGAAAAAAAAATATCTGCCTATATTTTGGAATTAGCATAAAAGTTGTATTTAGAATGAAGTTTATGCTGTAGGATTATGAGAATTTAAAATTTCTTAAGGTGCTATATAACCAGAAGATACAACATTGATTTTTTATTACAACTAAACTCTCAATTCAGAAATCAGAAATCATTTATTTACAGACAGCTTTCATAGCCGTAGATAAAAAATCACAAACTAAATGTCATTGTTATTTACAAACCTAGTCCTAAGGCATTTTGTTATAGGCACTGGTAAAAAACGGCACAGATGAATTATTTAATCGATTAGTTCTGAAAGGCACTGGCACTAATTTGTTCATCTTTCTGGTATTAACTACTGAGTTGGCAGCAGGGGGTAGAAAATGTCGGGGCTTGGGGCTAGCAAGGAGAAATTGCCCGAAACACATTATCAACTGAAACTTGCGATCTCTAAGAGTTTCAATCTTTAAAGACTCAAGAGCAGACTTGTAATCTACAAATTTTTCTCCAAGGATGATTTTAACTGCTCTTTTTTGGATTCCTTCCACATCATCACTTAGATATTCAATATTATGAATCTGAGGCCCCCAAACAGGACATGCATATTCTAATATGGGACGTATGTATGTTAGATATGCCGTTTTCAGCTGATTTACTGGGAAACCCAAGCAGCGCATTGAAATAAAAGAACGTAGTGCGCAGTTGCCTTTCTGGGCTAGCCTTTGAATATGAGCACTAAATGAGCAATCGGCACTGTAAATAACTCCCAGGACTGTAGCTGACGATGCAAGCGGAAACCAGGGAGATGGGTAAACAAGATCTCGTTTCTGCGGATTGAGTCTTACAATTTTGGTTTTGCTTTCATTGATCTACAAAATATTTGTGCTACATTCTCCCTTGAATTCTGTTAAAAGATCAGGGCTGAATTGGGACATAGCTTGGGTTGTATCTATTGTAAACTTAAGAAGCGCAGATAGATCGTCTACGTATTTGAATCGGTCATCCATGTTGTCCATAACATAATTAACCACCGCAAGGAAAAGTAGAGTGGCTAATTTGGTCCCTTGAGGGGCTCCACATGTAAACTCTTTCTAGTCAGAGTCAATATGATCGGGAAAGAGGGCGTAGACTCGCTGGTACCGGGAATGCAGGATATCAATAACAAGCAGTAAGATATGTTTACGTACACCCATTCTTTTAAGATTTGTTGCAGGGACGAGGTGCCTAATCAAATCAAGTGCTTTTCTGTAATCAACGAGTAGCAAATCAACGAAAGCGTCTCCAGATTTGAGCCATTGTACGATCAGGTGATTAAACAACCATATTGGTACGGGTCAAGTAAATCTGCAATTCTCTGGTGATTGGAAGGTCTGGTGTTTCCACGTTAATATCCAGCCTATCTTTGTTCCTAGTGGTAGATAGACCATGTCAACAATTCATTTAGGAGTCTGAATTTTTGGGATATAATTTATAATTACTTTCTAATATTACTCTCTAATATAATAATCACTTACTGGACATTATTTTGTTTATTATTTAATCAAACTCGTAGCAAACCAAAGAAAAAAGAATGGTGTAAATACGAGTCATTTCATGCTTGGTATATGGTCATTACCGAGATATGATTATTTACTTTATTAGTTTGATGTAGTAGTGTGATTTGTCATTAGTAGCGTTTGATTTTTTAATCATTTTTCGTAGCCTTCGTGGGTCATTCGTAGATACTTTTACTGGCTGAGGAAGGGGAGCCCCCCTCAAATACAGAATAATTTCTATTCTTTTTTAGTGTCAATGTTGCTCCTTACTTTGTAGATGGATGCTAACTTTAATTAACCATATTTCCAGGTCCTGGACTAGTGTTTGTCGCCTATCCTCAAGCTTTAGCTAAAATGCCTGGTTCAACAGTCTGGGCTATAATTTTCTTTGGAATGCTCCTCTGTCTTGGGATTGATAGTCAGGTATCACTATTTTTAACTCCTCTGCTACTATTTCCCTTACTCTGTCTTGACTAATTCATACTCCTTTGTTATTATCGACTTTCGTATGGGACTAGCAATTACCATTTTCTTTTTCGCCTTTTTTTATGAAACAGTTCGTGATATCGAAGTGACTCGTTCCAATAGCAACCGAAACTCTAAAAAACGGAATTTTTATAAGAAAAGGATACATCAAAAGAATTGTTTTTTTATGCTGATTCCAAATATATAAAGTTCATTAAGTTTGATGTTACCCATCAAAAGCTATGAACCTGAGAAAGCTTGCCTAAGTATCGAAAAATGGGGGAACACACAAAAATAGTCTTGCGATCTTAACAAAAATCACACCAAGAGATTCAGCATATGACGGAACCGTACTGTAGCGGTTTCAAGTTCCTATCTACAAAATGTGGAATTTTGTATTTTTTGGCAGAAGAAAGATGCGTGTTTATTTATTTATTATATATATTTTTTTATTATTACTCCCAGGGGTGATAGTTTAGAACCAATGGTCTTAGAAAATCGGTACGTAGCTTATTCGAACTGAAATTAAAAGTTCTAGTGTTCTTTATAAGTGACCAAAAAAGATTGGAGGGCACCTAGCCCTTCTCCCACGCGCATTTCCCCCCAAAGACATCTGATCAGAATTAAGATGGTCATTTGATTTGTCATAATAGAAAGGTCCGATAACTGTGCCTTTGGTGACGACATGATCCTCCATAGTCCCTGGGGAAAGGGCCATAAGCTACGCAATTTGCCCATATTGTTCTCATGATGAATAAGGAAGCCGCTAAGTCTTGTTTAGGCTGGGAAGGTATTAATAATAGAATACTAATTGCTCATTTTATGACTAGAAAGTTCAGGGTATCAGTTATAGTAGTATACGCTCCTGTAGAACCGACTGACGGAGATACTAGTGACTCAGATGAATTTTACTTACAGTTACAGGAGGAAAAAGACAGGGTCCCAGGTAGAAATATGATGTTATTACTGGGAGATTTTAGCGCCCAGGTTTGTAGAAATAGGGATAGATGGTATCCCAACCTAGGTAAATTTGGTGTAGGAAAAGAAAACAGTAATGGATACAGACTTTTGCAATTTTGTAGGTATAACAATCTAGTTAAAACCAATACGGTGTTCGGTCATAAAATGGCTCATAAGTTAACATGGTATTCATGTGATGGTAAGACAGCAAACCTTATTGATTATGTTATAGTAAACCGAAGTCTGGCAGGATCAATACAAGATACTAGGGTAAATAGGAGTGCTGTTATTGATGTTAAAAGTAAAGATTACCATCTAGTAGTTTCAAGGGTTAATTTAATGCTGAAATATCGGAAGGGTAACTACCTCCCGGGAAGTTATGTGGTAGACTCTAGGATGAGAATTTGAGAGAAACTTTCCAGTAACAGTTGAATACTAAACTTGAGAGTTTAAAATTTGATAATGTAGAAGATGGTTGGAATAATTTTAGAAAAATAATTTGTGAAGTTGCTGAAGGTGTATTAGGGAAGAAAGCTAGAACTGCAGCTAAGAATATTATTGAAAAAGCTTTATGTTTACTAGAAAGGAGAAAGGACATGTACAAGAATTATCTGAGTGATAGATCGTATGAAAACAAAAGAAATGTAAAGAAAGTGGAAAAAGCATTAAAATATGAACTAAGGAGGTGTGAAGTGGAGGCCATGGATAAAATTGCCGAGGATCTGGAAGATGCAGTTAGACGGCATAATAGTAAAATACTGTACTGGCACGTTAACAAATTGAGAGGGAGTAGTCAATCCGGACTTCGCCTAGTTAAAGATAGGAATGGGGTCTCAATTAGCGATAAGGAAAACACTAAAGAGAGATGGGCCGAACAATTTGAGAATTTGCTTAACCGAGATAGAGTTGCAGAAAAAATATAGAGGGAAATGAAAAAGTTTGTGATACCTTGTATGTGAAGGAAGATTTGTTTTGCGAGGAGGAATTAGCAACAGTACTAAAAGAATTAAAGAATAATAAGGCTCCAGGTGCTGCTAGGGTGGTAAATGAGTTTCTTAAATATGGTGGCTCTGAGATTAGAAATAAGTTACTGAAGATTATGAATATGATTTTTGGAAAAGGGGAAGTACCTAACGATTTTAGGAAAACCTTAATTAAGCCACTTTATAAGAAAGGTGATAAAAGTGAGTGTGGTAATTATCGAGGCATTAGTCTGGTCTCCGTAGGTAGCAAATTACTTAGTAATATGATACTTTTTAGACTGAGAGATGCCGTAGACAAAGTTTTAAGAGAAGAGCAGTGCCGTTTTAGAAAAGGTAGAGGATGTGTCGACCAAATTTTCACTCTTAGGCTAATAATTGAGAAGTGTCTGAGTTTTCAAACACCTTTGGTCCTCAGTTTTATAGATTATGAGCAAGCGTTCGACTCTGTTGATAGAAGAGCTTTAGTAAAGGTTTTATCCTTGTACGGTATACCAGACAAATACATTAAAGTGATTAGTGCTATGTACGAGAATAACACTGCTGCGGTTAAGGTAGGAAATGAGGTTAGCAGCTGGTTTTGTATTAAATCAGGAGTTAAGCAGGGTTTTGTTCTATCCCCCTTTATATGGATTATTTTGATGGACTTTGTTTTAAGGAGCACATGAAAGGCAATGGGAGACCACGGAATCAAATGGGGAGAAAAAGTCTCCTGGACTTGGATTATGCTGACGATTTAAGCAACGTAGATGAAAGTGTGAGCAAAATAAATGAAGTTTTAGAGGTTTTGCGAGTTCAGGGTGCTAGAATTGGTTTGAAAATTAATGTTAGGAAGACTAAGTCACTAAGGCTAGGAATAAGTGAAGATGAAAAGGTGACGTTGGGTAATGAAAAGATTGATCAGGGTGTTTTTTCACAGTTAAAAAAAAGTCTGGAAGAATAGGAAGATAAGTCTACAAACCAAGATTAGAATATTAGAAGCTACAGTGATGACAGTGGTCAAATATGGCTCTGAAGCATGGACGCTCCAGAAAGCGGATGAAGATTTGCTAGATGTTTTCCAGAGAAATTGTTTAAGGATCGTTCTGGGTACCCGGCTGACTGACCGTATTTCAAACAATAGGCTATACGAAAAATGTGGTTTAATACCGCTCTCTAGGGCTATAATGAAAGAAAGGTTGAGGTGGCTAGGGCACGTTGTGCGGATGAAGGATGACAGATTGCCGAAGATTGTTCGTTTCGGCCAACCATCTAGGGCTAAACGGAAAGCAGGTCGTCCCCGTCTTGGGTGGGAGGACATCATAAAGAAAAATTTAAAGGAAATGGGAACTTCGTGGGCGGGTGTAAAAAGGGAGGCTTTGAATAGATTGGGGTGGAGGAGGAGCTTGCGTAGCTGTGTTAGCTTCAGGCGGCTTGGTGCTGCGGTGAGTTGTTAGTAGTAGTAGTAGTATTTGTTATTGGGAATATACGTAATTTTTTTCGGGATAATTTTCTGCGGGCATGAAGGGGGTCATAAGGAGAAGATTTTTTCCTGTGGGGAAGAAAGTTTCCAGGGAAATCTTCCAGGAGAAATGTTACAGGCCAGGGAGGGGGGGGGGTATTTCCTGGTATGATCTGAAAAATAGTAAGAAATTAAATATTAGAAAAACAATTTTTTTCAACTAAAAGTAAGGAGCAACAATGACACTAAAAAAGAATAGAAATTATTCTGTATTTGAGGGGGGCTCCCCTTCCTCAACCTTTGCTCTTTACGCTAAAATTTGACTTTTTGTTCTGATTGATTTTGATTGAGAAGTATTTTTAAATAGCTTTAAGACTTTAGTGCAAAGCACGAGGATTGAGGAAGGGGCGGCCAACCTCATATGCAAAATAGTTTCAGTTCGTTTTAAGTTTTAAACTCCTTGCTTTCAGTTGAAAAAAACTTTTTTTCAATTTAAAAAAAAAAAACAAAAAAAAACAGAAACGTCCGATCCTGAGAAGGTGTTAAGGTAGATCAGAGGATATTGTGTAACCAGTGGTGGAAGAGGTTCGTATCTCCCCACCTTTATGCATATATATATCTATCTTTATTATTAAAAAAAATCAGAATAAAAGTCTCTAGAACCGTGGGGAGGTGTACTTTGGATTTACCTCTTTTCTACTCTAGACATCTTGGCTCTTTATAATTGTGTTTATTAGTCTTCAAGTGTGTATACTGCCTGTTATTGTTTCCGAAAACCGCATGAGCCGTCAGCCCACGTCTCCGACAACCCCCCCCCCCCTCCTGCTCAAGTGCTGTAACTGCCAAAATAGTTAGAAAGTTGTAGTACAAATTTTATTTGCAACGCTGTCACCAAGACAGAACATGCCAGGAGAAAGACGGTAACTGGAATGGATGCAGTCGATGCTCTGAAATGTCAAGATCTCATATTGTACGGCTTTGGTCACGGCTTTGCTTTACATTCGTTGGTTAACCGTTAACCCCGCAAGGCTCCAATGTTTGGTAAACAGCGGGGTAGGAGGGAGAAGTGTAGTTGCTTTAAGTTATATTAATACCTGGTATCAAAATTACACAAAGAGGCAAGACAGAAAGAAAAATCAAATCAGTTGTCGGAAAAAACGAACATTAATAGAAGCTCTAAGAATAACTTTTTCTAAGTGGTAACTCTTAGGAGACTACTAAAAAACTGTGCCTCAGATAAGATAATACGCAATTCAGGCGTTAACCTCAGCTATTCTAGATGGGATAGAAGGATTTTGAATTTCTTTCACATTTTAGAGATGATAAGAATAATGATCAAAAGCAAAAGGAAGAGTATGTTTAAAAGTGGATCTTGTTGAAAATAGCTTTGTACAAATATGTAATATGTTATTGTAAATCATTATAATATATATAAATAAATGTAACATTTTATATAAATATATGGTAAATATATGCTTTCAATACTATATTTGTCTAATAATGGTAGAGATTTCTGAAAGCGGTAGTTAAAAATTATGTATTTATTAAAAGGTACATTAAGGTTCGTTAACTTTCTTCTCTCTTGAAGAGGGCTAAAACGTTTCTCTGTTTCGTTTGACTGATGACTCTTCCTGTCTATTTAATATCCAATATTCTTAATAACTTTATTTATTTTTAAATCAAAACCTTTCGTGAACAAGAAAGGACGGAGTATTAACAAAATAAAAAATAATGAAAGAAAAAACAAAGCTCACAACTCAAAATACTAATGGACACATTAAGACTGCCACTACCAATAACTACTGCTGACAGTTCACTACAGTACCAAGCCCCCTGAAGCCAACACTGCTACACACGTTCCTCCCCCACCCTCATCTACTCAAAGATTCACTTTTTGCCCCTCTCAAGAAGTTGTAACGTACTTAAATACCTTCCTTATAACCTCTTTCCCATCCCATTGGGAGACGGCCTGCTTTTTTTTTTCACTGCGGATGGATGGCCGAAGAGAACAATTTTTTGTAATTTATCATCTTTTTCCCGCAAATCATATCTAAGACATACAACACATATCTCTCATTGTATTTCAAAAGAGTGGGATAGAATCACATTTTTCTCCCTGCTTATCGTTTGGCACACTATCCGCAAAGCATATCTAAGCCATACGACACATAT
>JAQQPU010021660.1:0-14551 GCA_029168905.1 Artemia sp. Kazakhstan ARC1039 | reverse complement strand
TATAAAAAGCACTAGAAATAAGGATAAATCACTAGGGGTGGCACCCTTCACAAAGCCACTTAAATTTAACATAACACAAAGCCGTGCCTACTTTTTTGGTATATATGCCTCAAGGGCTGCAGCTCAGACACAGTGGCAGCTCTGGCCACTCTAGCGCCCAAGGCAAAATCTAACGCTCTGAAAAATAGTAACTGCACATTCTCTTACCTTCATGTTTATACTTGTATTTTAGTTTGATGTCTGTATTTCCAACTTGTAAGTTAAAAACTAATATATAAGTTCAGTGTGCTAGAGTATTTATGTATTTTGGATGCTTAAGACCAACGCCCTTTCCATGCAATTCATGCTCCATATAATTGTTAATTTTTTGTGATGCGTTATAACTAGTTAAAGTAGCTATGTTGAAATCAAAACGCACCATAGGTCAAATATTTTATTCTGAAAATTAAAACTCAAAACTTAAAACTCAAAACCCAAAATCAAAACTCAATATTTGCCCAAAACAAGTAAGCTTAATTTTAGAAGACTGGTGAAAATAATTTTAGATTTTGGATTGATTAAATAAAAAAGAGGGTATTGAAATATTAAACGAGCAGGAATTAGTCCACGTATGAGGGTGGCTACACCCTCGTCAATCCCCTCATACTTTACGCTAAAGGTTTGAGTGCCATTTTGAAAACATTTTTGAGTGCAATAAATGTGCATCCGATTTCCTCGTAAAACATTTAAACTGAAATCTGCATTGTTTAGAGCAAGCGTACATAAGTGGCAAAAATACTTGTTATTCCATTCCAGTTGCCCTTGTTCTAGAGAATTTTTTGTAAGCACTGGGCACGAAAAGTCTTACTTTAGCTAAGGTGATATTTGGAAGATATTAAGGTTTGAGTTTTGTTCATTTGTTTGTGTTTTTCTTTATATTCTGTTTTTAATTTATCTTAATTAATTTTTTTCCCTTGATTAACTTAAAAAACTTTTCCACAAAACAAGTTTTTCAAAGAAAAGTGAAGAGTTCCATTAAGCCAAGATGAGCAGAAATAAAGTCAAATAATCTTCCAAGCGTAAAACTACGACGTATTACTATCGATAAATGAATGAAACTCAAAACGAACAGAAACAACACTAAATAGCCGATTCAAACTCAAAACGAGCAAAAAGTAACATGAATAGGGCTGATAACCTCCGTGTCTTCTCAAGACCAACACTTGAACTTTACTGAAAAAAAAATGACAGTAGATTTCCAGTTTAATTGACATATATTGATATTTCTTGAAGTTTTGATCATTTTTTTATTTATGAAAGTGAGAAATGTGAAAACATTTAAAACTCATTTTTTTTGGTAAAACGCAAATTATGTTCTGGTCTTGAGAAAGCATAGAGGTTATCAGCCCTACTCATGTTAATTTTTGCTCGTTTAGAATTTAACTCGGCTATTTATTGTAATTTCTGTTTTTTTTAGTTTCATTTATTTATTAATAGGGATTTTTGGTACTTTTGCGCTTAGAAAATTATTTGACTTTATTAATGCTCATTCTTGGCTTAATGGAGCTCTTAACTTTATTTTGAAAAACTTGTTTTGTCGAAAAAGTTTTTTTTTAATAATTTCTGCTTGTTTATGGAGAAAATAATATTTCATATCTTTTCAGTTTTTTTTTCTATAAGAATCCATACTATAGTTGCTATTTGTATATTAGAGAAACTTTTTCAACAATTATTAATCCTGACACAAACAGAATATTATTAATTAAATTTTATAGCTTCAGAAGTTGATCTGAAAAATAAAACTTACTGTCATTCTCATACGATTCTATCTATGCTTTTTGACAGCCTGGATACATCTACACTCTTTTTATTTGTTTAAATTGTAAGAGCAGAAGAATAGTAGTATCCCCAAAAGTTTTGACTAATTGCCCCCAGTCGTTCTCGATATATTGCTGATGTGTCTGATTGACACCAATAAACACAATGCCTTTTGAGTTATTTTAAAGCAGCATTTAGCTTCAAAGCCTAATGAGCCAATTGCATAATTATGGGGGGGGGGTTGACATATCTAATTTCCCTAAGGACATAGTTGCTGGACCGTTCTACTATGCTGAACAAAATGGCTGTCTAAAAATTTTGCTGGATGCGTTTGGAAAATCAACGGGCTTGAGAGAATGGTTGCTAGCCTTCCAATCTCTTTTTACTCTTAAAAGGGCACCACAACTTTTAATTTTAAATCGGATTATCTCCTTTTAAAGTTTCAGGGATATTTCTAGCCATTATAGAGTGGTGCTGCCTATGATATTGTTCATATACCCTTTTGAAACCCTGCATGCATACAGCTTTTATGTTTAATTGAAACTCATAAGCCCTCCCTAACAGTTTCATCCTGATAGACTTAGCGTCATTAGTTAGAGTAACTGTAGTGGTAGCACTAAAAGTATACACATAGCGTCTTCTGGCTAGTTCGAAATCCCACAGAATTTATCCCTAAAGGCTAATACAATGTGTCTGGGGGAGGGTATCCGCCTTTCAATAATTTTTAATTTTAAAAAAGGTACTAGAACTTCTGACTATCAATCCAATGAGCCCCATCTGAAGCTTATACAATCACCCTTTCTATAAAAACCGTACATGCCCCTAGGGCAAAACTAACAAAACTTGCCCTAAGGACTGTGGGGGGAAAGGGGGTTGTCATCCTTAAAGACATACTTTTTGGACCTTTTAACTACACTGAACAAAATGGCTATCTCAAAATTGTGATTGGTCCTTGAAGTAGGGCTTTTTTAGGGCTTTTTTAGGGCTTTTTTAAAACATTTAAAAAAAACCTTTTAGTTTTAATGATTGAATTTTAATGTAAGTTTCTTTTATATTGTTTTTTATTCTCTTCGTTTGTTTTGCTGAGGATGGCCCTGGGATATAGGGTCGAAATATTCATTTATAGTTGCGCTCCACTGTATTGTATAAAAATTTCCCTGTTGTTCTACTTATTGTTTGTGGGTGTGAGAGAGGGGTTAGTTGCCCATCAATCACTTTTACTATTAAAAGGGGCACTGGTTCCTTTAATTTTCAATCGAATGAGCCGTAGAACAACAAATGACCATCTCAAGATTTCTATCAGAGGCATTTCGGTAAAATACGAGGTTTGGGAGGAAGTATCCACCCTTTAATCATTCTGAATTTTAAACAGGGCACTAAAACAATTGATTACCAATCCAATGAGCCCCCTCCTAAGTTTATACAATGTTCCTTTCTATATAAACCTTATTTGCACCAGGGCATAACTTACAACCCTTGCCCTGAGGGTTGGGAAGGGGGGTCATCATCAAAGACATAACTTGCAGATGTTTCAACTACATAGAACAAAATGGCTATTTCAAAATTTTGATTGGATGTGTTTTGGGGAAATAGTGGGCGGGGGAGGGGGTTAGTTGCCCTTCAATCACTTTTGAATATTAAAGAGGGCTCTTTCAATTTCCAATCGAATGAGTCTTTTTCAAAGTTTCTACAACAACAAATGGCCATCTCAAAAATTCTATCATATGTATTTCGAGAAAATATGAGCTGTTGGAGGGAGGGTATCCACCCTCTGATCACTTTGGATCTTAAAATGGTACTAAAACTTCTGGTCACCAATCTATTTAGCCCCCTCCGAAGTTAACACGACCACCCTTTCTATAAAACCTTATATGCCCCCAGGGTATAACCTACAACCCTTACACTGAAGGCTATAGAGGGGGGATAGTTATCCTCAAAGATATAATTTCCAGACTTTTTAACTACGCTGAACAAAATAGCTATCTTAAAATTTGGATTGGATGTGTCTAGGGAAATGGTGGGGTGAGAAGGGGGTTTTATGGCCTCCAATCACTTTTGACTATTAAAAGGGGACTAGCCCCTTCAATTTGCAATTGAATGAGCCGTTTTCGAAGTTTCTACGACAACAACTGACCATCTCAAAATTTCTATCAGATACATTTCGCGAAAATACAAGGTATGGAGGGGGGGGGGTATCCACCCTCCGATCACTCTGAATCTTGAAAAAGGGGACTAGAACTTCTTATTACAGATCCAATGAGCCCCCTCCGAAGTTTATACGATCAACCTCTCTATATACACCATATATTCCCTCAGGGCATAACTTACAACCTTTACCACGAGGGCTGTAGGGGGTTGCCATCCTCAAAGACATAAGTTCCGGACCTTTTAACTGCGTTGCACAAAATGGCGATCTCAAAATTTTGATTGGATGTGCTTCGGGAAATGGTGGGTGTGGACTTAGTTACCCTCCAATCACTTTCGACTATTAAAAAGAGCACTAGCCCTTTTAAGTTCCAATTGAATTAACCCTATTATCAAAGTTTCTGTAACAATTCCTTTGATACGAAGTGCTCTGGTTTAAAGCAAACAAAAAATCAAAAAGCCAAAAAATATACAATAAAATAAATGAATACTTTGTGACCACATCGCTCTTTACTTAGGCAACGCTACTGTATTGCCTATGATAAAGGCGCCAGGACGTGGAGTCAAGATATTAGGAATTTGTTTAGCTTTTTCTTCCTCCTTTGGCAAAGTTACTGTTTTGTGTCACAAAATGCTGAAAAGTGCAACTTGGCTGTGGCAGAATCTTCTTCCTTACTTAAAAATGGCACTGAAACTTTTAATTTACATTCGAATGAGCCTTCTGCTATTACTTACTTGTACTTGTACTTGTTGTGGGACCAGACGCGGACACCTCACCCGGCATCTAGAAGACTACGCATGATTGACTCCCATTTGTCACGATCTTGTGCCAGCTCTTCAGCCAGCGACTGGAGCCAGCAGCTCTCCCAATATCTGCCAAATTTTCGAAATCTGCCAATGGGGTCGAGGTCGTTTTTGGCAGTTGTCCACCAATTCTTAAATTGACCGCCAGGTCACCTGTGCCAATCTGGCAATGGGACAGCTAGAAGCACTTGCTTTATGATGCGGTCATTGGGTGTTCTAAGGATATGACCAAGCCAACACAGTCTTCTCTGTTGACAATCATGGCGGTGGGTTCCATGTTACAGCAGCAGTGGCACACATCAACATTTGAGATTCTATCGGAGTATCGAATCCTCAGGATTTTTCGTAGACAGCGGTGGTCAAAGACTTCCAAATCATGGAGACAAAGCGCCTTCAGTGGCAAAGTTTCGACTGCATAGAAGACAACAGATCTAACAGCCGCTTTATAGACAGAAAGTTTTGTCTTCATCCTGATCTCCCGCCGGATCCCCAAATGGTGGTGGAATTGTGAGAAGATGGCTTGGGCTTTGCTGATTTTGTTCTGTATGTCAAGGTCGCAGCCTCTACGAGAGTCTATTATTGAGCCAAGATAGGCAAAGCTGTCGACTTTTTCCAATTCTTGTCCGTAAAGCACATGCTGATAATCCGACTGTATGTTTAGCTCCATGACTTTGGTTTTGGCCGTGTTGATTTTCATACCCAGTAGCTGAGAGAAATGTGCTATTTCATTTAACATTGATTGGGCAGTTGGTGGATCAGCAGCAAGAGCGTCAATGTCAGCCGCGTAGTCCGGGTCAAACACGTTAATGCCCAATCCCATAACAACACCATCAAAACTCAAGAATGCACTCTCTAGAATCCAGTCTATATAGTAGTTAAACAAAACAGGTGACAAAATGCACCCCTGTTTTGCACGAATTTCAACATTGAAGGGCTTAGTTTCTTCGCCCAGCACTCTTAATGTCGATTTGCAATGCTTGTAGTAGGACTTCAACAGCTGTATGAATTCAACTGGCATACCATCTTCCAACATGATTTGCCAAAGGTTTTTGCGAGTGACAGAGTCGAAAGCGGCCACAAAATCAAGGAAAATGTTAATTGAAGGGAGTTTGTAGCGTTCGCACTGTTGGAGAATAAGGCGAAGAGGGAAGACCTGGTCAGTGTACCCTCTCCCTCTTCAAAATCCGTATTGATTTTCACGTGTCCGCTCATCCCTTGCTTCCTCTAACTTGACTTGACTTGCTTTATTTACTACTAATTACAAAATAAACTATATACAAGCAACCGCCCGGGGAAGGCTCGAAAAGTCTGATTAAAGACGGATGCAATCCTCTAATTCTCAACCTTTTACAAATTTCAATTAAAAAAAGGAAAAAGAAAAAAAAATAGAAAAAAAAAGACCTGAACACTCTCTCAATTAAACATTAATACCAAAAACTATGAAAAAAAATTCTTTGCTTCCTCGCGCATCGCTTGAATCCCTTGCTCCCTTCTGCTATTGTTCTGGATGCAATCTTTGGTAGGAGTGGATATCAAAATTTAATCGGTAAGAATGGGTGCATAAAATAGCGTGGGTCAAAAATCAGTAAAACAGAAGACCAAGAAACATTGCACCATGTGGTTTAAGATGGTGTAGCTTTTGTTTGAAGGTTTAGTTTTCTTTGGGAATCAACACGTTGCTAAGGTTTGAATATTTAAGGATGAATAGCATCGTCACATCTAACTAATTAATTTTACTCATTGATTTTCTCAGTTCAACGTGGCAACAAGATAAGATACAACATTGCCCTAAAAATTTCATAATTTTGGAAAAACTAAAAGAAAATTAACAGAAAAACAGTTTTCAGGTAGCTTAATTCATTTTTTTTCCGTTGATAAAGGCTCCCGAACATGGAGTCAAAATATTAAGATTTTCTAATTATTATTTAAAGTTTTTTTGTTTTGTCTTACTGCTTTGTTTAAATATTATACCCATTTTCTCTCTATATTTCTATTTTAAAAATTCTGTGATATGGTCATGTACATTAAGACATGCTTACGCATCAGCTATTAGAGAGAAGAACCGTTGAATTTTTTCGGCTGGTTGGGGTGGGGGAAGCATTGTGGTGTTAATTAGGCCTGGGACTCCCTAGGTTTTCAAAATATCTAATTCTAATTTTTAATCTATTTACCAGTAATTCTAGCTTTAATTTTTAATTCTAGGTCCCCTCGAATTAAAAACTTTGAAAAAGTAAAAAGAAATCTCCCCAATCCCTTTATATTTTAAGAATTCTATGTGCCACACTTCCCCTATATTTTCGAAATATTGTGCCACTGGAGGTACCTAAAGCCTCAAAAAGATGCATTATTATGCCCAAGTTTGTTATAACCCGTGAGCTTAGAAATAAAGATCAAATCTCCCTTCATTTATGAAAATATTTTAGAAAAGGCCTGGAATACAGGAGCTGCTTGGTGATAGATCCCCTCTTATTGCAAAAATATTATTTTTGTGTAATGTAAAAGATTACTCTATGTACTTAAAAAGGAAGTCAAAGAGGGAATGCAAGGATTAGGAGGATCACGATTGCCACGGGAAAATTTCCTAGGGGAGGGGGCAAGTGTTGTCTGGAAACTTGTTTTACTGATGGTTAATGATAACAATTCTTATTTTTCTATATACAGATATTTTTCAATGCTTTCTTTTGGGAGACGGACTTCGGATAAACATAGAAGAAGGTTTGAACTGGGATAAAAGTTAATTTTTGTATCTTCCTTTATTCCATGGACTATTTTTTGACGAAACCTGTACGACGGGTGCTGTGAGGTAACAGCTCCCCTCTTATTTAAGAATTTTTTGTGCAATATAAATATGACATTAATGTGCTTACTGGCACAAATAGTACCGAGGTAGGGGGCATAATGATTACTACCAGTAAGATTGCTGAAAAAAGGGAGGGGCACAAGTGCTACTAGGAGCATTGCTTTCACTAAAATTCAAATTATATATTTCTTGTTTAAGCTATTTAACCACATTTTAAAATGTGTACTTGATTCATTGGGGAGAATTAACCCCCTGGTCCCCTGTCGGTGTTCATGCGAGACATCCTTAAAAAAATTGTTTGAAAAAGTCGCCTCGAAAGCCATGGAGATGATGAACATTACAACGAATAATGGATAACTCAGCAGGGGTGGATCCAGGATTTTTTTTAGGGGGGGGGGTGCAAAATAGGTTGATCCGATAAACTTGCTTTAAAAGCAAGTTTAATTAACACAAACTTGCGTTAATTAAGTAAATTACACTACTTTAGACTACGCTAGGGGGGCGCGCGCCCCCTAGCTCCCTGGATCTGCCACTGTAACTCAGACCCCTTCCCCTCTAAGTAACTGTTCAGGGATGACTACCGTACCGAAGTATTCTTATGCGAAGACTAAACTCGAATCTAAAAGACTGGGTTTGAGGGAGGGAGTAGCAAACTACCTAACATTAAACAAAGCCTTGGATTTAACAGTCTCGTTTGTTTGTTTTTTTAGAGATTTTTCTCTTT
This sequence comes from Artemia sp. Kazakhstan ARC1039, assembly GCA_029168905.1. Lineage (NCBI taxonomy): Eukaryota > Metazoa > Arthropoda > Branchiopoda > Anostraca > Artemiidae > Artemia > Artemia sp. Kazakhstan ARC1039. The sequence continues at coordinate 6,281 of JAQQPU010021660.1, read as the reverse complement.
GTTGGTTTTTTGTCATGGCTGGCCAGTTCGGCTTAAGATCTTTCATCTGTCATCACTCATTCACAGAATATGCGCTAACCATTTCCTCCTTTCTTGCATTAAAAAACGGGGTTGAATGACATTCTTCGTAAAGCCTACTGTTAGAATTATGGTTAGACAGTCGGGTACCCAAAACGATTCGTAGGCAATTTCTCTGGAAAACATCCAGAAAATCTTCCTCCGTTTTTGAAGAGCCTGTACCTTAAAACCATGTTTAACCTCTGTCATCACTGTAGCCTCCAATATTCTAATCTTTGTTAGCAGACTTATTTTCCTGTTTTTCCAAACGTTTTTCAATTGTGATAAAATACCCCAAGCCTTGGCTACTCTATTTTGAACATCCTTCAAGGCATCCAATTAAATAAAAAGACAAGTTGTTTCAACTGAAAGTAAGGGGCAACATTAACACTTAAAATGAATAAAAATTATTAAGTATATAAAAGAGGATTGCTCCTCCTCAGCACCTCGCTCTTTACGTTAAACTTTCTTAGTAATTAAAAAAAGCTTCTTTTTGTTGTAATTAAACGAACCATGTGTTTCAGGAGTTGCTCTTAAAGAATTTGGACAAAATTCAAACATTAGCGTTAAGAGCGAAGTGTTGAAGAGGAGCAACCCCCCTCGTATACGTAATAAGTTTTGCTTGTTTTAAGTTTTAATGTTGCTCCTAACTCTCGGTTGAAAAAACTAGTTTATTTAATTTAATTTCTGATCGTTTTTTTAAATAACCCCAGGAATTCTGGCTCCACCACCACTGAAATATTCCTTCTCCCCTCAGATATATTCTTTAGAAAGTTCAATTCTGGTGAAAATTTACCCCGGACAATTGCCCTTAACACGTCAACGCGGAAAATTGAGTCGGTAAAGAGAAAGCAAGACATTAGAAGAATTTTGCATAGTGGCAAATTCCCCCAATAAGAAATTTCCTCTGGAAACGTCCCTCTCCATAGAACTGTCTCCCCATGGAAAATCCCCTGGTAGAAAATCCCCAAGCTTAAGCACCACTGCACAAATGCAAGAGCCGTTGGATTTGAATGAGAAGTATTTTGAAAGTACTGTAAGACATTAGCGTAAAGAGAAGGTATCGAAGAAGAAATAACCTCTATCATATACTGGATAATATATGTTCTGTCTTGAAGTCCACTGTTGCTCCATCAATATTTTTCTTTTTTTGTAGTATATCCAGAGGGAGTCGTTGAAGACGAGGGATGGAAATGGGGTTAGACCCTAGATAGAGGCAACCGCTTAGGGATCGCCCACTTTGATCAGGTTTTCACTTTGATGTCATACTTGAGTGGGAAGGGGATGCTGTAATTATGTTTCCCCGGGTGTTACCAACCCTAGGAAAGACTCTGATCCAGGATTTCTCTAAGTGCGAGTACCTAAAATATCTTAAATATCCAAGTGTCCAAATTAAATATCCATATATCCAAGTTTAACGTTTGTACAACAATGCTTCAAGAATGATATTCATCTCTTAAAACAATTAAACCCTAAAATATTTGTTAGGAGGATGGAGGTTAGAATATAGAAAAATATTACTTATAGGGTAATTGTTTTCATGGTTTTAAAGCCATGAAGCAAAACAAACCTGTTTTGAAGAACATTCCCCATGGATGCCAGTAAGGGTTGACACCCCACCCCCGAAAACAAGAAGATTTAAAAACTGTACGTAAAGATGAAATGAGACATATTAACATTTAAACATACTGGAAATAAAGTTCTTAAAAAATCTTTGGGCATGGCTCATAATGACCCACCAGCTTTTTTTAAACTCCATACCCCTAGGCGTCTGAATATGAACTTTTATGCACAAATCACATTACATAATACGTTAAAATCATAATTAAGCATAGGAAGGGGGTTGCCTCCTCCTCAACACCTCGCTCTTTACGCTAAAGTTTTCTTGTACTTTTAAGAAAAGCTTCTCATTGTCGTATTAAATGACCCATGGGTCTCAGCAGTCGTTAATTGGGACAAAATTCAAACTTTAACCTAAAGAGTAAGGTGTTAAGGAGGCACACAAAATCGAGTCAGTAACCCCCAGGAAAATTTCCTCTCCTTGGAAAATTTTCCCCGTGCAAAGTCCCCCAGCAAAAAATTCGTCCTCCCCTCCCCACCCAAAAAATATATACCTATCTCCCAAAATACTTATACTTTACAAATACTATGAGTAAACAATGGGCAAATACCATAACTTAAAGACCGTTCCCCATGGGCTGTGGGGGGTCATTTTATCTCCAAAAACATAGTAATTATGCCTTTCAACTCTGCTGAATTTCAGAATTTTGATCAGACAATATTTGGAAAAAGGTGGCGTGGAAGGGGGCCTAGATGCCCTCCAGTTTTTAGAACTTTTAATTTTTGTTACAATTGCTCGTCTCTTGATTTTCTGGGCCCAATGGGCCGATATGATCACCCCTGGGGAAAAGAATAAAATAGAAAAACACACATCCGTGATCTTTCTTCTGGCAAAAAGTACAAAATTCCACATTTTTGGTAGATAGGAACTTGAAACCTATGTAGTAAAATTTTCTGATACGCTGAATCTGATGGTTTGATTTTCATTAACATTCTATGAATTTTAAGGGGTCTTTCTTCCTTTTTTCGTAAATCAGGCAAATCTTTTCAGGCTCGTAACCTTTGATGGGTATAAACAAAAACTTAATAAAACTTATATATATTTAAAATCAGCATACAAATTCAACTCTTTTGATACATTTATTGGTACAAAAATTCCATTTTTTAGAGTTTTGGTTAGTATTGAGCCGGGTCACTCCTTAATTTCAGTTTTTTTACTACGAAACGTTTGATTTTCCACTTTCATAGTACAAGTACAACGCTAAATAAGAAAAAAATTCATTCGTACTGTAAATTGTTACTTTTTATCGATGGGTGTGACTATAATGTGGCTCGCGTATTATACATTATTAGCAATCTCTGCTCGGTCCAAGGTCAACTTCTTACAGGAGCTTGTAAAGAATATTTGGGATTTTATATGAAGAGTTAAAGGTTAGGAAAGTTAGAATAGCGAAACTAAATGTGGGAAAACTATGTGAAAAAAAATGTGAAAGTAACAAATTTATTTTCTAGAAATGAAATGGAAGAAAAACCGAGGAATTGAGTTAGTTCTAGAATCTCTCAGTATAGACCTAATACCATAGGATAGAAGAAAAAAAGAAGAAGACTTTAAAAATATGTATTAGACAAGCATTTTGTTTAGTTTTCAATATTATTTTTCAATATTCTTCAAGTGCCGCCTTTTGTTAGAAACCACCATATTGTTGCGAAATAAGTAATTGCTGAGCTTCTGAAGGCCGTGGAGGAGGTAATTCAGAATTACCTGATAAAACTAGAGCTTCTGGATCACGAGTGGGCCCACCTTCTCAAATAGTTATGTTATTATGTAGTTCTTTCTGTTTGTATCTGTTTTTCTTGCCAGTTTTGCTTTTTCTTTCTTTTCTTGTTTGTGCTCTTTCTTTTTCTGTTGATTGTCTTTTTCTGAAGACAGGTTATTAATAAAATTCACTATAAACTCTGTTTGTTTCTATTCGTCTTAGCCGAGTGGTTGGTGCGCTGTATTCTGAATCCTTTATCGGAAGGGTGAAGGTTCGAATCCTAGTGCATCCAATTATTTGGTTTGGGACGGGGGTCAGTGGTGAGACTATAAGCTCAGCCAGAATCGACCCAGCTCTGAATTGGCACCTGAAAATATCTGGGGAAGGTAAGCAGGAAGGGTGTGTGAAAGCACATGATGGCTGGCCTACATCCTCCCATTGCATTTCCTGGCTGAAGGGCCTTGATCAGATCAGCACCGCTGATCTTAAAGACGGAGATCAGCACCGCTGGTTTGGACTTTAAGGGTCTATTGCCGTATCCTTTACTTTTTACCTTTATCCTATTTATTAAAAAAAGATTATATGGAAGATTCAGATCTAATTATCTTCCCATAGCTCTCGAAACTGTCCCAAAAATACCCAAAACTGTCCTTTCTGCATCCTTGTGGCAATAGCCATCAGTGAAAACAACCCTTTTCAGTGAAACCGACCTTTCTAATGCGTAGAGTCTACTAGCCCAATCCCTGGAGCTTCTGTTATAGAGGAATTAGGGTTGAGTGTGTATTTGAGAAGTTAGTCGATGGTTCACCTTCTTCTTATCTGTATGTTTGCTTTCACCATAATACAAAAGACAATATCAGTAATATAGCCTCTATTGGCTCCATCATATCCCTCATCCGATATACTGTTAAAGTTGCTAACACCTTTTTCGGTATCATTCTAAGAATATGCATCCCGGTTTCCGAGAATTTCTTGGTATGTGTCCGAGAATTTCAAGAATGATGCGTTATCTAATCTTGCGTAATCATTCATGCTGTCGGTGAGAAAATACAATACGTCCTGTGATAGCCCTCACATCTGGTCTTTTGATATAACAGCTGAACCAACAACATTTTAGCCTCTAAGCAGTTTTCCAAAGATTTTATGAAATTTATGTCTGATGTAGGAATCGAACTTGAGACCCATCATTTCATATGGTAAAAGAACAAAACGTTGCTTGACTAAGCCAACAAGTCATTGATTATATTATATTCTCAGAAATAAATTCTAGGCAGTCACTGTATTGTTTCTAGGACGCAAGCCATCTGGTGTTAAGCGTCACTACATCGTAACAAGAGGATTGCGGAAGCAATTTCTCAATTGGGGTTGGATATATGGTAAAGGCTATCGGTGATTTGTTTCCAGGCACCTTTTTTTGGATCATTCCGAGAAAATGCAAACCACAGTTATTTGAGATGCTTGCTGGACAAACACATTCTTTTGATGGTTAATGAAACTTGTTTCGATCTCCAAAAATTGTTATGACTACAACCGGCCTGGTGTCATTTTTGTAATGTAATGTTCCCGAGCATATCGGTTTTCCATTACCTGGGCATGCACATAAGTTTGAATCCCCACATTTCCCTTCAGGCCCCTGTGTCCCCTCCAGTACCCAATTATCTCCCCCCTGATTTTTTCGGGGGGAGGGGAACAGAATTTTTTGTTTTTTTTTATACACAGGAACGCAGTCACACGTATTACTCACAAATGTCATAACCTCCAGTCAAAGCAGAAAGTTTCACTGGAATACTCACCACATTGACTCCTTCAACAAAAAGATATGTTTCGAAGTGTTTCATATGTTCATCTATAAGCACAAACCCCTCTTCCCAGTTTCCAACAACACGTGCAGAAAAATAAAACTGAATCTGGTCTCTGTGGCCAACAAAAAAGAAAACAGCTATTGCAAGTTCTCTGGTATCAATGAAATCTTTTGACCACCTACTATTAAACGTCCTTAATATAAAATCCTGTCGTTTAAGAGCATACCTTCCACTTCTGACAGTAAAGGTCGGGAGGTATACCTTGGTGGTTGCAGATGAAAATTAATCGTATCGGTATAAAATTTCATTGCGTCCAGTTAAATTAGGACGCTTCACTGGAATGTTTCCCGCATCAACTCCTTGAACAAAAGGACATGTTTCAAAGTGTCTTCTATGTTCATCTATAGGCAAATCACCCTCTTCCTGATTTCTAACCAAACATGCACAAAAAGCAAACTGAACTAGGTCACTCTGGTCAACAAAAAAGAATCCAGTTTTTGCAAGTTCTTTGGTATCCCTGAAATTCTTTGCCCACATTCCATTAAATGTCATTAGTCTAACCCTCTCATTTAAGAGCAGTGCATTTTTCCTTACCAAAATTTTTAGGATATACATTTTAAAACTTGTTTGTCGTGATATGTGCAACTATGTGATACCTATCTTTAAATTTTGTTTCTTATACCAATCCAGTGCAAAACTAATATTGATCAAAACATACAATGAATCAACTACCGTCGATGACGAACTAATAATGGTACTAATAAGGCGAACATGGTACTAATAAGGCGGCTTCATAATAAAGCAAACAGTAGCTCAGAAACACAGGCACAAAGAGAGAGAAAGAGAGAGAAAAGTAAACAGCGACTCAGAAACACGGGTAAAGAGAGAGAGAGCGTGACAAGAACACCTAAAACACACAAAGTAAGAAACACAGGTACTGAGAGAGACAAGCGAAAAGCCACTCAAACATACTGGCACAGAGAGAAAAAAAGACAAAAACACCTACAAACACTCACTGTCAGACAAAAAGGCAAGCAAACAGATGCAGAAGCAGGCAAACAGCCGCTCAGGCCCACAGGCAGAGAGAGAGAGAGAGAGAGAGAGA
>JAQQPU010021658.1:0-13974 GCA_029168905.1 Artemia sp. Kazakhstan ARC1039 | reverse complement strand
TAATGTATAGCGTTGACGTAGAAACTTCAAAAGGGGCTCATTCAAACATATCCAATCAAAATTTCCAGATAGCCATTTTTTGAACGTAGTTGAAAGGTCAGGAAATCGTGTTTTTGAGTATGACATTCCCCTCGCAGCCCTCAGGGCAAGGGTTGTAAGTTTTTCCCTGTGGGCATATAAGGTTTTTATAGAAAGCGTTGTCGTAGAAACTTCAAAAAGGGCTCATTGAGTTGGAGATTGAAAGGGCTAGTGCCCTTTTTATAAGTAAAAAACGATGTGGGCACAATGTATTTTTTTGTTTTTCTCCATACCCGGGCACTTCGTATCGAAGGAGTTGTCGTAGAAACTTCGAAAAGGGCTCATTCGATTGGAAATTGGAGTGGCTAGTGCCCTTTTTAATAGTCGAAAGTGATTGGAGGGCAACCAGCCCCCCCCCCCCGCCATGACCATCATTCCCACAAACACATACAATCAAAATTTTGAGATAGCCATTTTATTCACCGTAGTTGATTTCCAGATAAAATATATGTTTTTGAGGATGACACTCCACCACAACCTTCAGGGCAAGGGTTTTAAGATATGCCCTGGGGGCATATAAGGTTTTTATAGAAGGCTTTGTCGTAGAAACCTCAAAAAAGGCTCATTCGATTGGAAATTCAAAAGACTAGTACCCTTTTTAATAGTCGAAAGTGATTGGAGGGCAACTAGCCCCCCCACACACCGATCATTCCCCCAAACACATCCAATCAAAATTTTGAGATAGCCATTTTGTTCCGCGTAGTTGATTTCCAAATAGAAAATATATTTTTGAGGAGGACACTCCCCCACAACCCTCAGGGAGAGGGTTTTAAGTTATGCCCTCGGGGTATATATGGTTTTTATAGAATGTGTTGTCGTAGAAACTTCAAAAAATGCTCATTCGATTGGATATTCAAAGACCTAGAGCCCTTTTTAATAGTCAAAAGGGATTGGAGGGCAACTAGTGCCCCCCCCCCCCTACGCCCATCATTTACACAAACACATCCAATCAAAATTTAGAGATCGCTATTTTGTTCAGCGTAGTTGATTTCCATATAGAAAATTTGTTTTTGAGGAGGAAACTCCCCCAAAGCCCTCAGGGCAAGGGTTTTAAGTCATGCCTGGGGGCATATAAGGTTTTTAAAGAAGGCGTTGTCGTAGAAAGTTCAAAAAAGCTCATTCGATTTGAAATTCAAAGGGCTAGTGCCCTTTTTAATAGTCGAAAGTGATTGGAGGGCAACTATCCCCCCCCCAACCCCATCATTCCCCCGAACATATTCAATCAAAATTTTGAGATAGCCATTTTGTTCAGGCAAGGATTATAAGTTATGCCCTGGGGGCATATAAGGTTTTTATTGAAATATTTGTCGTAGAAACATGAAAAAGGGCTCATTCAATTTGAAATTCAAAGGGCTATTACCCTTTTTAATAGTCAAAAGTGATTTGAGGGCAACTAACCCCCCTATCACGCTCATTTTTTCCCCAAACACATCCAATCAAAATTTTTAGATGCCATTTTATTCAACGTTGTTGAAAGTTTTGGAAATTAGGTCTTTAAGGATGACAACCCCTCCCCCCACAGCCCTCAGGGAAAGGATTGTAAGTTATGCTCTGGGGGCATATGAAGTTTTCATTGAAAGTGTTGTTGTAGAAACTTCAAAAGGGCTCTTCAATCGGAAATTGTAACGGCTAGTGCCTTTTTTAATGGTTGAAAGTGATTGGATAGCGACTAACGCCTACTGCCCACCATTTTCCCAAACACATCGAATTAAAATTTTGAGATATCCAATTTGTTCAACGTAGTTGAAAGTTCTGGAAATTAGGTCTTTTAGGATGATAACCCCCTCAGAGCCCTCAGTGCAAGGGTTGTAAGTCATGCCCTGGGGCATATACAGTTTTTATTGAAAGCGCTGTAGTAGAAACTTCAAAAGAGCTCATTCAATTAGAAATTGAAAGGGCTAGTGCCTTTTTTAATAGTTGAAAGTGATTGGATAGCGACTAGCGCCCCTCTCACGCCCACCATCATAGGCAGCGTGCTAGCGCTGCCTAAGTAAAGAACGATTTGGGCACAATGTGTTTTTTTTTCTCCATACCTGGGCACTTTGTATCGAAGGAGTTGTCGTAGAAAGTTCAAAAAGGGCTCTGTCGATTGGAAAGTGGAGTGGCCAGTGCCTTTTTTAATAGTTGAAAGTGATTGGAGGGCAACTAGCCCCCCTCCAGGCCAATCATTTCCCCAAATATATCCAATAAAAATTTTGAGATAGCCAATTTGTTCAGCGTAGTTGATTTCCAGATAGAAAATATCTTTTTGAGGAGGACACTCCCCCACAACCCTTGGGGCAAGTGTTTAAAGTTATTCCCTGGGGTCGTTGTCGTAGAAACTTAAAAAAAGGCTCATTCGACTGGAAATTCAAAGGGCTGGTGCCCTTTTTAATAGTTGAAAGTGATTGGACGGTAACTAACGCCCCTCTCAAGCTCACCTTTTCCCCAAACACATCCAATCATAATTTTGAGATAGCCATTTTGTTCAACGTAGTTAAAAGTTTTGGAAATTAGGTCTTTGAGGATGACAACCCCCCTCACAGACCTCAGGACAAGGATTGTAAGTTATGCCCTGGGGGCATATAAAGTTTTTATAGAAAGCGTTGTCGTAGAAACTTCAAAAAGGGCTCATCTATTAGAAATTGAAATGGCTTGTGCCCTTCTTAATAGTCGAAAGTAATTCGAAGGCAACTAAAACCTCTTCCACGCCCACCATTTACACAAACACGTCCAATCAAAATTTTGAAATAGCCATTTTGTTCCACGTAGTTAAAATTCAGGAAATTATACCTTTGAGCAGGACACTCTCTTCTAAGCAAGCGTTATAAGTTATGCCCCGGGGGCATATAAGTTTTTATTGAAATCTTTATCGTAGAAAGTTGAAAAAGGGCTCATTCGATTGGAAATTCAAATGTCTAGTGTCCCTCTTAATACTCGAAAGGGATTTGAGGGCAACTAGCCCCCCTCTCTCACCCATCTTTTCCTCAAACACATCCAATCAAATTTTTTAATAGCCATTTTGTTCAGTGTTTTGGGTTTCCAGATAGAAATTATGTTTTTGAGGAGGACATTCTCCCTCAGCCCTAAGGGCAAGGGTTGTAAGTTATGCCCTGGGGGCATGTAAAGTTTTTACAGAACACGTCGTCTTAGAAACTTCAAAAAGGGCTCATTCGATTGGAAATTGAAATGACTAGTGCCGTTTTTAATAATCGGAAGTGATTGGAAGGCAACTAACACCCCTTCTTCACCCACCGATTCCCCAAATATATCGAATCAAAATTTTTAGATAACCATTTTGTTCCACGCAGTTTAAAGTTCAGGAAATTATACCTTTGAGCAGGAAACTCCCCCTACAGTCTTCAGGGCATGGGTTATAAGTTATGCCCTGGGGGCATATATGGTTTTTATTGAAATGTTTGTCGTAGAAACTTGAAAAAGGGCTCATTCGAATGGAAATTCAAAGGGCTAGTGCCCTTTTTAATAGTCAAAAGTGATTTGAGGGCAACTAACCCTCCTCTCACGCCCACTATTTCACCAAACACATCCAATCAAAAGTTTGATATATCCATTTTGTTCAACGTATTCGAAAGTTCTGGAAATTAGGTGTTTTAGGATAATAACCCCCTCAGAGATTTCAATGCAAGGGTTGTAAGTTATGCCCTGGGGGCATATAAGGTTCATATAGAAAGTTGTTGTAGAATTTTCAAAGGGGGCTCATTTGATTGGAAATTGAAATTGCCCTTTTTAATAGTCGAAAGTGAGTGGAGAGTAATTAACCCCCCTCTTTCGCCCTACATTTCCCCAAACACATTCAATCAAAGTTTAGAGATAGCCATTTTGTTCAACGTAGTTGAAAGTTCTGGAAATTATGTACTTAAGGATGACAAACCCTCCAGAGTCCCCAGGGCGAAGGTTGCAAGTTATGCCCTGGGGGCATATAAGGTTTATATAGAAAGTTTTGTAGAAATTTCAAAAGGGGCTCATTTGATTGGAAATTAAAATTGCCCTTTTTAATAGTCGAAAGAGTGTGGAGAGTAATTAACCCCCCTCTTACGCCCTACATTTCCCCAATCACATTCAATCAAAGTTTAGAGACAGCCATTTTGTTCAACGTAGTTGAAAGTTCTGGAAATTATGTATATAAGGATGACGAACCCTCCAGAGTCCTCTGGGGTGAAAGTTGTAAGTTATGCCCTGCGGGCATATAAGGTTTTTAATGATAGAGTTGTCGTAAAAACTTCAAAAGGGGTTCATTCAATTGGAAATTGAGAGGGCTAGTGCCCTTTTTAATAGTTAAAAGTGATTGGACGGTAACAAACCCCTCTCTCACGCCCACCATTCCCCCAATCACATCCAATCAAAATTTTCAGATAGACATTTTGTTTAACGTAGTAGAAAGTTCTGGAAATTAGGTCTGTGAGGATGATAACCCCCCCCCCAGCCCTCAGGTTGACGGTTGAAAGTTATCCCCTGGGGGCATATAAGGTTTTTACTGAAAGCGCTGTCGTAGAAACTTCAAAAGGCTCATTTGATTGAAAATTGAAAGGGCTGGTGCCTTTCCTAATAGTTGGAAGTGATTGGAGAAAGACTAACGCCCCTCTCAAGCCCACCATTTTCCCAGATACATCCAATCAAAATTTTGAGATAGGCATTTTGTTTAACGTAGTTGAAAGTTCTGGAAATTAGGTCTTAGAGGATGACAACCAGCCTCACAGCCCTTAGGGTAAGATTTGTAATTTATACCCTGGGGGCATATAAGGTGTTTATAGGAAGTGTTCTCTTAGGAACTCAAAAAGGGCTCATTCGATTGGAAATCGAAAGGCTTAATGCCCTTTTTAATAGTCGAAAGTGATTGTAAGGCTTGACATTCTTATAGTAAAGATCGATGTGGGTATAATGTATTATTTTTTTGTTGTTGTTGTTGTTTAGACCAGGGAACTTTCTATCGAAGGAGTTGTCGTAGGAGCTTCGAAAAGGGCTCATTCGATTAAAAACAGAAAGGGCTGATGCCCTTTTTAAAAGTCAAAAGTGATTGGAGGAAAACTAATCCCCCTCCTACACCTACCCTCCCATTTGACTTTACGTTTAAAAACTAAATGTTTGCATAAGATTAAATCAAAATGCACTGTGTTAATGCTAATTCCCAATAAGGCATCTCAGCAGTATCCCAAGAACGACTGAGAGTTTTATGTTCAAACTTTTGGGGCTGCTTCTACTCTTAAAATTTAACCAAATCAAAATTGTGTAAGTGTATCCAAGCTATCAAAGAAAGTAAACATGTTTTTTTGCGAATGGTATCAAGTTTTCCATTTCAGGTCTACTTGACGAGGTATGAAACTAAATTAAACACTTCTATTTGTGTCCAGATTTTTAAGAGGGTATATGTTGTTAATAATTGCTGAAAATCTTTCTCTAGCATACAAATAGCAGGTCAAACTAAAAATCTTTAAAAAAACGAGAAGATTTAAAGTATAATTTTCTTTTTCTCTGAAAAGACTATGTCAATATAAAACGAACAGAAATTAATTAAAAAAAACTTTTTCCACAAAATAAGTTTTTCAAAGAAAAGTAAAGAACTCCATTAAACAAAAATGAGTAAAAATAAAATCAAATAATTAACCAAGCGTTAAACTACCACAAATCAGCATCGATAAATAAATGGAACCGAAAATAAAATGGAAACGAAAAGAAATTACAATAAATAACCGAATCAAACTCAAAACGAGCAGAAATTAACATAAGTTGGGCTCAAAACCCCTATGCCTTCCCAAGGCCAGAACATAATTTGCACTTTACTGAAAAAATACAAATGAATGTGCATTGTCAGTTTAATATACATATACTGATATTTAGTAATCAAAATCTTAATATTATTTGATTTATTAAAGTTATAAAAGTAAAAACATTTATGTTTTTTTCCCAAAACCTGTCCGCTACAAATTTTGAGATACTCAGTGTTTTTGAAATTTTTCAAAAATTAGATAACAAAAACACCCCCAAGATCCGGGGAGATAGGCGTTGTAAGTGTTGTCCTGGGGGCGTATATGGTTCTTATGAAAGGGATACTCGTATGAACTTCAGAGGGAGATCATTTGATTGGAAATTGAAAGTTCTAGTTCAATTTTAAGAGTCAAAAGATATCTGAGGGCAAAAAGCCTCCCCCTCACACACAAAAACACCCTTTCCCCCCAAGCCCATCCAATAAAACTTTTATAATAGCCATTACATTAAAAATAGCTCAAATTTCAGATGAGAAAAATTCCTGTGTCGACGGAACCCGCCAGGGCCCGGAGGCAGACGTTATGAGTAATGCTCTAGGGAATATATAGTTCTTATGGTAGGGATGTTCGTAAAAACTTTGGAGAGGCTTATTTGATTTGAAATTGAAAGTTCTTGTTCACTTTTTAAGAATAAAAAGAGATCGAAGGCAGCTAGCCCCCCCCCCTTTTTTGTGCCCTAAATGCATCATGTAAAGATTTTGAGATAGACATTTTGTTAAAAATAGTTCAAAGGTCTGATAAAAAAAACTCCAGTGTCGACACAGCCCCCCTGGGCCTGGAGGTAGGCGTTGTAAGTTATGTTCTGGGGGCATATATGGTTGTTATGGAAGGGATGCTTGCATAAAATTCCTAGGGGGCTCATTTGATTGGAAATTGAAATTTGTAATTCACTTTTAAGAGTCAAAAGTGGTTGGAGGGCAGCTAGCCTCCCCCCACACTCCATCTATTTTTTTACCAGAGGCGCTTCATATAGAAGGGTTCGTCGTATAAACTTCAAAGGAGGCTCATTCGATTTGAAATCTAGAGTTCGAGTGCCCTTTTTAAGAGTCAAAAGTGATCAGAGGGCAACTGGCCCTCCACGCCCTTTTTCCCCAAATACATCTGATAAAAATTTGAGGTAGCCATGTTGTTAAAAATATTTCAAAGATCATATAACAGCAACTTCTTTACGTTTGGTCATCTCGTTAAAAATAGTTCAAAGATCAGATAAGAAAAACTCCTGTGTCGAAACTACCCCCCCCAGGGCCCGGGAAGGCATTGTAAGTATTGTTCTGGGGGCATATATGGTGCTTATGGAAGGTATGTTCGTATAAACTTCACAGAGGGTTCATTTGAATGGAAATTAAAAGTTGTAATCTTTTAATTCTTTCCCGCCCTCCACACCTTTGGGTTTATCGGATGGATAAACCCATCCGATAGAAATTTCTGATCACCATTGTGTTAAAAATAGTTCAACCATCAGATATTAATACACCAGTGTCGAAACAACCCTCCAGGGCCCAGGGATAGGTGTTGTAAGTTATACTCTGGGGATATCTATGGTTCTTATAGAAAGGATACTTATAAAAACTTCAGAGACGGCTAATTTGATTGAAAATTTAAAGAGTCAAAAGAGACCGAAGCTTGATCTACTCCCCCCACGCCGTTTTTTCCCAAACCCATCCCATAAAAAATTTTGAGATAGCAATTTCGTTAAAAATACTTCAAACATCAGATAATAAACACTCGGAGGTTAGCACAAACCCATTTTTTCACTTTGATATTGTTGCTTTCGTATTAGTTTTGATACTTTGATGAACATTAATTTTTTTAAGTTTGATTTTGAAATAAGGAATTTCTAAAAAACTTGAAATTTTTTGCAATCAAAAACGAGCAAAAATTTATTAAAAAAAAACTTTCCGAAAAATAAGTTATTCAAAGTAAAGTAAAGGCCATTTTAAACTTAAGATTAGCCGATACAAACACGTTTTAAAATTCAAACTCAAAACGACCAGAAATTACTATTAAAGAATAAATGAAACCCAAAACGAACAGAAAGGCGGTAGTGGCTCTCCAATCACTTTCAACTATTAAAAATGGCCCTAGCCCTTTCAATTTCAAATCAAATGAGCCCTTTTGAAGTTTCTACGACAAAACTTTCAATAAAAATCTTATATGCCCCCAGGGCATAACTTACAACCCTTGCGCTGAGTGCGGAGGGGGGGTGTCATTCTCAAAGACCTAATTTCCAGAACTTTCCACTACGTTGAACAAAATGACTATTTGAAAATTTTGATTGGATATGTTTGGAGGGTTGGTGGGTGTGAGAGGGTGGTTAGTTACCCTCCAATAACTTTCGACTATTACGAAGGGCACTAGCTTTCTCAATTTCGAATTGAATGAGCCCTTTTTGAAGTTTTACGACAACTCTATCTATAAAAACCTTATATGATCCCAGGGCAGAACTTACAACCTTTGCCCTTGGGGCTCTGGGGGGTTTGTCATCCTTAAATACATAATTTACAGAACTTTCAACTACGCTGACCAAAATGGCTATCTCTAAACTTTGATTGAATGTTTTTGGGGAAATGGTGGGCGTAAGAGGGGGGGTTAATTACTCTCCACTCACTTTCAACTATTAAAAAGGGAAATTTCAATTTCCAATTAAATGAGCCTTGCACTAAGGGCTCTGAGGGGGTTATCATCCTAAAAGATCTAATTTCAAGAACTTTCAACCACGTTGAACAAAATGGATATCTCAAAATTTTGATTGGATGTGTTTGGGAAAATGGTGGGCGTGAGAGGGGCGTTAGTTGCTCTCACTAGCGACCCTTGCACTAAGGGCTCTGAGGGGGTTATCATCCTAAAAGATCTAATTTCAAGAACTTTCAACTACGTTGAACAAAATGGATATCTCAAAATTTTGATTGAATGTGTTTGGGAAAATTGTGGGCGTGAGAGGGGCGTTAGTTGCTCTCCAATCACTTTCAACTATTAAAAAAGGCACTAGCTCTTTCAATTTCAAATTGACTGAGCCCTTTTGAAGTTTCTACGCTTTCAATAAAAACCTTATACGCCCCTAGGGCATAACTTACAACCCTTTCTCTGAGGGCTCTGGGGGGAGGGGGTTGGAAGGGGTTCTGTCATCCTTAAAGACCTAATTTCCAAAACTTTCAACTACATTGAATAAAATGACTATCTAAAATATTGATTGGATGTGTTTGGAGAAAAGATGGGCGTGAGAGGGGGATTTGTTGCCTTCAAATCACTTTCGACTATTAAAAAGGGCACTATTCCTTTGAGTTTCCAATCGAATGAGCCATTTTCCAAGTTTCTACGACATAGATTTCAATAAAAACCTTATATGCCCCGAGGGCATAACTTATAACCCTTGCCTTGAAGACCCTGGGGGGAGTGTCCTGCTCAAAGGTATAATTTCCTGAACTTTGAACTGCGTGGAACAAAATGGTTATCTCAAAATCTGTTTTGGATGTGCTTGGGGAAATAGTGGGTGTGGAAGGGGTGTTAGTTGGTTTCCAATCACTTTCAACTATTAAAAAGGGCACTAGCCATTTCAATTTCCAATCAAATGAGCCCTTTTTGAAATTTCTACGACAACACGTTATATAAAAACCATATATGCCTCCTGGGCATAATTTGCAACCCTTGCCCTGAGGGCTCTGGGGGGGGGGGGGGTGTCTTCCTCAAAAACCTGCTTTCCAGAGCTTAAAACTAACTTGAATAAAATGGCTATCTCAAAGTTTTAATTATATGTGTTTGGGGGAAAAGTGGGCGTGAGCGGCGGGTTATTGCCCTCTAATCACTTAAAGTTTCTACGACAACGCCTTCTATAAAAAACCTTATATGCCCCCAGGGCATAACTTACAACCCTTAACCTAAGGACTGTGAGGGTCTGTCCTCAAAAACATAATTTCTATCTGAAAATCAACTACGCTGAACAAAATGGCTATCTCAAAATTTAAATTGGATGTGTTTCGGGAAATGGTGTTCGTGGAAGGAGAGTTAGTCGCCTTCCAATTACTTTCGACTATTAAAAAGGGCACAAGCCACTCCAATTTCCAACTGAGTGATCGCTTTTCGAAGTTTCTACGACAACTTCTTCGATACGAAGTGCCCTGCTCTAAAGGAAAAAATAATAAATAATGCATTGTGTCAACATCGTTCCTATATGCCCCCAGGGTATAAATTAAAACCCTTGCTGTAAGGGTTGTGGGGGAGTGTTTCCCTTTTTACTTAGTCCCCGTTTCCTGTCTCGTTCTCGAGTCTCCCCGTTCTTTACTTAGGCAACGCGATCGTGCTACCTATGATTTATACAACAATTTTCTATATAAACCTTATGCCCCCAGGGCATAACTTACAGCCCTTGAACTGAGGGTTCTGATGGATATCTCAAAATTTTGATTGGATATGTTTTGGAAAATGGTGAGTGCGAGAGGGGCGTTAGTCGGTATCCAACAACTTTCAACTATTAAAAAAGGCACTAGACCTTTCAATTTCCAATTGAATGAGCCCTTTTGAAGTTTCTACGACAACGCTTTCAATAAAAAGTTTGTATGCCCCAGGGCATAACTTAAAACTCTTGCACTGAGGGCTCTGAGGTCATTATCGTCCTAAAAGACCTAATTTCCAGAACTTTCAACTATGTTGAACAAAATGGATATCTCAAAACTTTAATTCGATGTGTTTGGGAAAATGGTGAGCGAGAGAGGGATGCTATTCGGTATCCAATCACTTTCAACTATTAAAAAAGGCACTAGCACTTTCAATTTCCAATTGAATGAGTCCTTTTGAAGTTTCTACGATTTTTTTTATTATTCCAATAATCACGGCGCCAGGTACTTCAAAGTATCTGATATGCCGCTATTCATTTACCTCTTTCAATGGCCTCGAGGCTTTAAATGTCTATTGAACCTTCTTTTGAAGTTGTCAATAGAGGGATTTGCAGAGATAATATCCCCAGGAAGATCGTTCCAGATAGAACTGCAACGCCGGATGAAGCTGTTCCTCAAGTACTCGGTTTTCGGCGTATCCTCCTTTAGATAATTGGACCAAGCTGTGTGCCTTCGTGTCTGCCTTGTCGGCTTGACAAAGGGGGGCACATTTCGAGAGAGCTCGTCTGAGGGAGGCGAATTCATGTACTTGTAGAAAACAGACATCGACGCTACATCAAACCTTTCACTTAGAGGCTGGAGCAATTCTTGTGTAGAGGCGCAGCCCGCCCTATTTGCCCTATTCTGGATCTTCTGAAGTGGTGCCAACAGCGTTTTCGGAGCACCAGCAAATAGCGGGCATCCATATTCAGCTATGGGTCTGATGCAAGTCTTGTAGAGTGGGATGATCGAGCTTGATGGAAGAAGGTTTTTGCAGCGAAGAGTAACTCCCAGCTTTCTTGCGCAGGAGGTTCTCATCCGGTCAAGGTGGTTATTCCAAGAGAGATTGGTGGAGAAATGAATCCCCAGTAGACGAAGCTCGTCGACTCTCTTTATAGCTTCATTTTTGAAGATGAAACTGGGGTGTTCACGTGTCACCTTTGATCGGGTAATTAGAAGCTCCTTTGTTTTCGATGCATTGAAGTTGATCATCCATGCATCAGACCAATTTTCAATTTTCAAAAGATCCATCTGTAGGGAAAGGGAGGCTTGTGTTGGGTCTTCTTGCTTAGGGACGGCTGAGTGTGTCGTGGTATCGTCTGCGAAGTGATGCAGAGGGTTTGCGAGGTTGTCTCCCATGTCGTTTATGTAGATAAGGAAGAGCGTAGGTCCCAAGACACTGCCCTGGGGTAACCCTGCTTTCACTGGGTATTCGCGGGAAATAAAACCGTCAAGAACAACCTGCAGTGATTAATCGGAAAGAAAGCTCTCAATCACTTTTAACAGACATTCACGAACACCATACACATAGAGTTTCTTTAGCAGGCCACGGTGCCATACTCTGTCAAAAGCTTGTACTATGTCAAAGGATAGTAGCCTGATGTCATATCCCATTGCCAGTAGTTCTATCCACTCCTGATACTGGTCCACTAGGCAGTCTAATATTGAGTGTTTCCGGCAGAATCCATATTGGTGATCGCCCAGAAGGTCATTTGATTCCAGGTACTGATGAAGTGTTTTATTGGAGATGCTCTTGTAGACTTTGCAAACACAGGAGAGAAGGCTAATAGGCCTGTAGGAGCCCACGCTCGTTGGATCGCCCTTAGAGTAGGTATAACATGGGCGGACTTCCATGTTTGTGGGAAGGTTCCGGAGTAAAAGCACAGCCAGAAAAGCAATGACAAGGGTCCAGCTAGTTCGGCACAGCAGGACTTTAGGACAACATTTGGTATGTTGTCAGGACCCGTGGCTTTGGTCACATCCAGATGTTGCAGAATGCGAAGGATCTTGGGAGCAGAAAAATTCGCGCGTTCCAGGACATTGTCGGTTCGGTCGGAGAATTTTGGCACTTCTCTACCGTCATCGTCTAGATTCGAGAATTCGGCAAAAGCCTTAGCAAGAGCTTCATCCTTTGCCTGTGGATCTTGCACCACTGTCCAATTATTCTGGAGATAAGGAATTGCGGTCCCCTTGGACGACGGTAAAGCCTCCTTGACAATTTTCCTTCAACCCTTTGCCAAAGCAAGTTGAAGCTTGGTTGCAAATTTCTCCTTATACTGAACCCGGGACTGCCGAATCGCTAAAACTGCATCTTTGCGCGCATTTATGAATGCAATTCTGTCCTCTTCGCTTTTCGAAAGTAGCCATCGCTTGTGTGCCTTTTGCTTTGCTCGGATTGTCTTCTTATACTGGGCGTTGAACCAAGGTTTATCCTTACTGGACACCTGGATCCACTTTGAAGGGATATGCTTTTCGACAGAGTCAACTATGTCCTGCTGGTACTTATCTGCAGCTTTCTCTGGGCCTTCCTGGAGGAAGGCTCTCCACTGCTGAGAAAACAGAGTGCTTCTTAAACCGTCCCAATTACCTCTTTTGTATAGCCAGATTGTTCTTTCATGCTTTACTGGAGGCGGAATGCGAGGTTTCCACGTGCAACGACGGCAACGTGGTCACTGGTGAAAGCATGAGCGTCTACCTTAAAGGAGTCAGGGTGATCTGTAAGGAATAGGTCAAGACGAGATGATCCGTTTGGGCCGTGATACGTGTCGAAATCGACAAGTTGTTCCAGCCCGTAAGAGAGAGATAGATCATACAAGTCCGACCCTTCCTTATCAGTATTTTTGCTGCGAAGCCACACGCTATGACGGACGTTGAAGTCTCCATGAAGGATAATGGCAGACTTAGCGTACTTGCCCCGAATATATTCAAGGGAGGTTTTAAGGTAGCTGGTAATTTGGTAAGTTGGAGGATTATACACGGTACCGACAATCACGGATTTATTTGGGAGGGTCACCCTGACTCACAGAGCTTCTTCGCCTGCTGAATGTGGTATGTTCAGGCATGAATAAGGTATATGGCTCTGTATATAAACAGCGACACCTCCTCCTCCGTATTCAGCGCCGTCAGTACGGTCTCGATACCACCTGAGGAGTGTGTATCACTGTATTGCAACTTCACTGCTCTGAATTTCATGGTTTAGATTGGTCTCAGTGATGCACATGATAGATGGCTTGACCGAGTTCACTAAATGTAAGAAATGGTCAAACTTAGATCTGAGACTTCGTAAATTGCAGTGTGCTACCGTAAGCAGGTCCGTTTGGATGGTCGGTGGACGTGCTACAGGTCTTCGTCGAAATGGCTGTTTGGTCCGAGGCTTTTTGTTTTTAATCATAACCAGGTAAAAGAAGCTTTGCCGGGTGGTTAGCCCAACAAAGGTCATAAATCCATTGCCATGCATCATTAGATGGGGAACGGTGCCACCTGCCACGCACCTCGTTACCGCATCTTCAACATGGAGGTGGTACCCCATAATGGGTTAGGATTTGGCACAAGTGCCTCCCACCATGCTTTCAATAATGAAAGCGTTAGTTTCAATGACTGATAACGCTTTCAATAAAAATTTTATATACCCCCAGTGCATAACTTACAACCCTCGCCCTGAGGGCTGTGGGGGGAGGGGTTGTCATCCTTAAAGACCTAATTTCCAAAACTTTCAACTACGTTGAATAAAATGGCTATCTTAAAATTTTGATTGAATGTGTTTG
>JAQQPU010021657.1:0-14553 GCA_029168905.1 Artemia sp. Kazakhstan ARC1039 | reverse complement strand
TAGGGGTCATTTAATAAAATGATGAAATTAGTTGGGTTATGTTGAACTTTTTGTTGAAGTCTACTAAATTTAATTAAAACAGTTATGACAACACCATTTTCCCCTCACACTAGTTTAATAGATCCAATCTTCTTCATCATTTTTACATCATCAAATTTTATTCTGCAATTGGATGAGGAATCCCTACTATATGTCACTAGGGAAACTCTGCTTGTAAGCCTTACCCAGTCATTTTCTTTGTGATGTGCTCACTAACTAGATGATGAAAATATTCTATAAGGTAAAATATAATTTAAATTTCAACAAATAAGTGGCCAATAACACAGATCTTATCAAGAGAGAATACTCAACGTGAATGTAGAAGCCTGGAACCTAGGTGCGACTGCAACTTAACACAGGTCTTTGTGTGGATGCCAAGTACAAGAAGAAATAATAAATATATACAAATTAATCCAAGATCTTAAATAGATAGTTTGGCATGGGTACCAAAACAGATTCCCTACTCCTCTTTTATGAGAGGGTTGGGCTGTGTTGTTTAGGATTATATCCTTATTTATTAAAAAAAAAACATAAGCTAGTGTGCTCAAGAGGACCTAAAGCTTTTGTTGGCTATGAGATGCTACTTCAATCATTGATACAGGGACAGATTAGGCACCCCTGCAGTATATGGTGTAGAGTTATCACAATACAAAATGGAATTTGATCTAAAAGGTAGCAAATTACTTTATGTTTACTCTCTGGGAACCACTGCATGGTGACATGATGGTGACAGGGAACAATGAAAAATTGATCAATTTGGAACACAGGACCATAATAAAATAGATAAGAAATAAATATACTGTTCAATTGAAAATTTAATGCTCTGTCCAAATACAATAATCAATTACTCTGAATATTCATTCCTCTGATCCTATAAATCAAAATTTTCAAGGACACAAACCTGTAGTAGAGCTGCTCACTGTAAACAAAACCTATTTTTTTACTCAATATTATTCATCCAATTGAGCTGTAAAGTTGCACAGATACTGTCCAGTAGTAGCAAAATATAAACAAATCACTTCTCACTGTATATCCTGGTTCTATTGGCCAGTACACCTGCACCATATGGTACATGGGCAGCTCTATAACAGGTTTACCAAGGAGCCTACACCACAAACATCAAGTGAGCAAAAAACTAAACTGGAACTAGGTTTTTTTTTAATTCAAGAATCTGTAAAGATAAAGGTGCAGACTAGTTCCCCCTGACAAAAACAACTTATTTTTAACTGTAAATTATTCAGTCCATTGGGCTGTAAAGTTGCATAGATACTTTTCAGTAGAAGCAGAATACAAATGACTTACTTTTTACTGTTTATCCTAGTCGTGTTGGAGGGTCTCTGCTCCCTCCCACTAGAGGGGGAACAGTAAAAGTTCAGATTAGCTACCCTTGATAAAAACAACCTATTTCTTACTGTATATTATCCAGTAAAATAGGCTGTAAAGTTGCACAGATACTGTCCAGTAGATGCACAACATAAATAAATTGATAAAGGTGCAGAATGGCTACCCCTGTAGTGTAGGGTGCAGAGGCTCTACCAATAGAATCAGGATATACAGTAGGAACTGATTTGTTTAAATTGTGCTTATACTGGACAATATCAGGGTATTTATTTAGCCTTGTGACACCTCATAAGGAGACATGTTAAAAAACAATTCTCCCCTCCCAAAAAGGTTCTCCCCTTGGATAATATAAGAACTAGGATCATTATACATATTTTGAAGTAAGAATTGTTTTCTTAACATGTCTCCTTATGAGGTGTCACAAGGCTAAACAAATACCCAAATCACCTATTGTATATGCTGATTCTATTGGTAGAGCCTCTGTACCCTACGCTACAGGGATGACTAATCTGCACCTTTACTGGGGGAAATAATCTGCACTAATTCACCAAAAAGTCTAGCTAGGCTAGTCTTGCCTAGTAAAATTTTCCTTCTTACCTTTTAGACCAGCTTCCTCTGAAACTTTTTCCCAAGCTTTAGTCAACAAATGACGCTTACAGTGGTCAGGATGCTTTTTATCATAGATAATTGGCTTGCATCTTACTGCTAAGATAAGTTTCTCAGTGAATTCCATCTTTGAAACTTTGAAACTTTGCTGTTTGCGTTTTGCCGGATAAGTTGAATTATTTTAATGCATCCGTCAAGCCGTCATAACGCAGAAATGGGCATCGGACAACGCATGGAACTTGACGGGTCGCGCAAAAATGCGCATTTTTGCGTAAAATCGCATCTGTGTGAACCTAGGGTAACAGCATGTTTTAACAAAACTTCGTTTTTTTGCGAAACACGAAACATCATGTTGCCTGTTCGACTGTCTGTTTCCTCAAACTTGGAACTAGCTCTTTGTGCGTGTTGCGTGTTCGATTGGTCCCTATCCAGATAGAAAAAAGTTATCTGTAGATGACAAAAGAAAGGATAAGATGGAAGGGAAGAAAATGGACATAGATCCTGCTGAATATGCGTTTTTGAATAGAGGCCAAGGTGAAACATATGTGTACAAGAAAACAGGCAAGTAAAAAGCTCAGAATTTTTCCACATATTTCCACAGTTTTGAATATTTTGCCACTTTTCCTAAAATGCGTTTTTAGACGTTCAACCAGGAACATGGACAGAGAACACGAAAGCGACAAAAACTGCGTTTTTGGGCTAGAACATGAAACTTGGAACATGAACCATGAAACACGGAACTTTGAAAAAAAACGCAGCTATTGTATTATTGTATTAAAATGAACACTGTTTATTCATTTGCGCGAGCAATTTAAAAGTTAAAAAATGGAAACGAACAAATTCATTATTCAGGCTGCCCTAGATGTTTTTCAAAATATAATGAGTAGTGAGGAATCTTCTGAAAATGAAAGTCATCCAGAGTCAATATTACATGAGAGTACTTCGTTTAGGTTTTGTATTTACAACCTGAAGGCTAATTATAGCCTAGATGTGGTTTGATCTTTGTCTAGGCCCATGGGTGCCCATAAGCTGAATTCCAGGGGGGGCAAACTGCGTCTAATTGCTACTTTTAATGCTATATAATAGAAATCTCAGAACAAAAATATAAAAATAAGGCAGCATCATTCAGCCAGGGGAGGGGGCAAGAGCCCCCCCCCTGCCCCCCCATATGGGCACCCATGTCTAGGCCTAGCTTAAGCTTTAGCTATTGGTGCAACCATGTTTTATTTTTTGTATAAGCCTAGATTTGTACTAGTATACAAGAAAAGATGTTAAGAAAACAATTCTTAATTCATAATATGCAGAATAATCCTAGTTAGCATATTTTGCAGGGGGAGAACCTTTTAGCCTACCTATCTTCATTTCTTTCACCATTCTACCATTTAAAAAAACAGAATTCTGAAAAATAAACATAGACCCAATTGTATTTTCCCTTTTTAAATGATCTAGGCTTATATATGTAATTAAACACAATCAGTGCCATGTAATAATTTTTCACAAAGCATATTAATAGACAAATACTGATAAACTAGGTTAAGTTAGGTTTGATGGTAAATATTTACCAAATCCTATTATTGAGTTACAACTAATGTGAATGTAATATGTATTGGCACATTAGGGGATAGGGGGAAAGTTTAAACTTACCTCTCATTTACATCAGAAATAAAATTACCCCCACCCCCCTAATGTGCAAATATATACCCTGAATTGGTATATGTAGGGGTGGGGGCTAAAATTCATTTCCAACAAAAATTATTATTATATTGAGAAGTACTTGATTTGAATGAATTGTAGGCATAAATTATGCATTGGGAAGTTGTTATAATGCTACATATCCAGCCTTTTGCTATTTTTGGGACTAGATAGATCACATTGAATACCTAAGTTATCTGTATTTTATTGAACAAATGTATCCCCTTAGTATTGGTTTTCACTTTCTTTTTATTGGCTGTAGCTTTTGGTACCATTAGTTCCTGTCACACAAACAGGATTTAAAGCTATATTAAGACTTTTTCCACAAGTTTAAGAAATCATTTATACATTTTAACACCATAAAGCTCAGGATTGAGCAAATAAGGCTCAAATAAAAATATTGTCAATTTCAATTAAGGTCAACACACTTTTAAGAGCTAAAGACTAGAGATAGTCATTTCAAAATGCTATCCCATGGATCCCAAAGGATCTGAATGCATTCCTGATAATTTCACTCACCTAATTTAGCTACTTTCCAAGATGGGCAGCCCATCTAGAATTTACTGTGGCTAGTATGTGATTCTAGGATTGTGACCTTTTATATTTCTCAATTTTTACTGTAGTTTCAAGAGGAAAAAAATTTTGCAAATGGGTCTATATTGTCTAGCTTCCTTTTCTTTGGCCCTTGTTGTATTGTTTTATTATCATTAATAGAAAACTATAGTAAGGTACAAAAGATGTTTCAGAGAATTTTTGTGGTTACTGGCATGTACAATACAAAAACAATAGGGACTACATTTTGTTGTAAGAGATTGCCAATTATGAGGAGTTTTGCCAAGTTTCAGGATTGAATAAATAGCAAACCTAGGAAAAATTTGACCTTCTTTATGGGTCCTTGAATTTTAAATACACTGCTGGTAAAACTAGTTTACCTTTGCTTAATAATAAAAACTGTATTGTTTGCTGCCAGTGATTAGCACATTATCAAATTGCAACATTAACTAGTAGTTTGGATTTTTTGAATGGTTAGGGTGAAAGTTGCAACATTTCAGTCAATATTACTGACTATTTTTGTAAACAGGGGCATCAATTGACAAAAGTGTAGGTGCATGTGGGCAACATGCATTTTATAAAATTCAGCAGCGATTTTTTCTTTCATTGATCTTATCAAATAAAAATACCATTAAGTCTTTAAAAAAATTGCAGAAAAAATTATTTTCAAAATGGATGGGGAGGTGCAAAGATGTAGGGGTAAGTATACAACATGCAGTTTTTCAAAATATATAGGGTGGGGCAATTCTGTTACTTTATTGACTTTCTTTAATGAAAATACCAAATAAAGGATTTTTCAATAAAAATGATCAAAAAATGTTTTGTAATGCTGCATGATTCTGATTATCAAAGCCCTGGAATTCAAGCAAGAATATTTAAATATAACTGCTTTTTTTCTTTTTTTTTGCTAAATTTTAAAGCTGCTGGGCTAATGTTAGAAAGAAATGAACCCCCATTTCTTCTTTTTACATATAAAGCTATTTAATCATCAATTTTGGAAGTGAAATCAGATATAACAAGTTAAATTGAATGATCTACTACACCTGAAATAATTCTTTGTGAAATCATGTCTTCATTTACTTCTTTCTTGTAGTTACCAAGCTTCAAAAAAGATGGGTCAGTCCGAGAGAGAGATATATACAACTAAGAAAAATTTCAAGACTGCCCAGTGATTCTGCAGCTTCTACCATGAAGGCAGAAAACCAAGCATTGATGATAAGAATGGATTTTATACAAGATATAATCATTGATAGGAACAGGAAAACCATTGGTAGGGAATTGTATATATAAAGAAATATATATATTACTTAATTTGCAGGGCAGCTTTGCTGTTGAGCCCTGGCACAGCCATGTGGCAGGCTTGTATATATTGATTCTCATTGTTACTTGTCTTCTTACCAAGGCTGTTGTCACAGTGAAGCAGCACATTGATTTATACTATTCTCTGCTTCTTGAATTTTCAAGTGACCTCCTCCTGGGGTTTTGCAATGAAAAGATTAGCTTAAGTACAACCTAAAAATTGTTATTTTGATAAATCTATGTTGAACTTTTGAAAGATAGATAAAATAAAAAAAAAATCAGCTATTTTAGCTATTTTTGAAATGATTAACTGAGTAATTATGGTGACTTTACTTTTAATTTAAGCTTCACATATTTTTATAAAAACAGCAAGCCCCCCCCCCCTAAAATTCATAATTTCCCTTTTGATTATTAGCAGGAGTTGAGCAGCTTTGCTCTTGGGCCCTGTCATAGCTATGGGGCAGGCTTGTATATATTGATTCTCATTGAAAATTGTTCTTCTTACCAAGACTGTTGTTCTAGTGAAGCAGCATGTTGATTTATATTATTTTCTCCTTCTTGAATTTTCAAGTGACCTTTGGCATAGTTGTTTGTGTCTCACAATATTTTTTATATATATATATTTGTGTGTGTGAACATATGAAATGCAGAGGTTTGCTGGGCCCATGTTGGTTTGTTGTTTGCTCAATAGACTCATTATTCATATTTTGCAGGAATGCAATAATTTTACTTCTTTGAACTCATTGTCAATCAGGGATTGCTTAGAAAGTTGTCACAAAGAATGAAATGTTAGCCAATACAGATTATTAAGTTTGCAGTTTGCAGGTCCTAAATAAAATGTGTTAAGTAGCAATTTTAAAGGTATTGATTAATTTATGTTTAAATTACTATTACAATAATTGTTTATTGGCATCATAATTGCTGTTTAAGGATTTTTAAATTTAGGGATTCTGAACACAAAGCTGAAAATGACATACAGAAATAACATAAATGAAAGTAAAACTGGAGTACTAAAATGAGTTTGTATCTATGAAAGTAAAAGTGGACTATCAAAATTCAAATTAAAAATGGTAATTTGATGTCACGGGAACATATCAATCTAATTTATTTATTTCAAGAAAGCCCATTCATATTCATTTGCAGCCTTGTTTCTAATCATTATTTTTGTTTAGGTAACTGTGCATCTGCATTGCCTGTCATCAATGTGATGGCAGAGGGAGAGGACGACTACACTGAAGAAATTGATTGTGATATTAGTCATTCAGAGGAATCGTCGCTGTTCCAACAAGAAAGTCCTCACCCGTCAACTTCTAGCACTCTAGATGAAGTTTTTCAAGAAAATTCAAACATTAGAAAAAGAAAGTGGAATAAAACAGAGGGAAGTGCTGCATCTGAAACTGATGAAGCAATTCTTGCATACTTAAATGAAAAACAAAAGAGGAATCAAAATAAAGAAACAACTCTTGATGAAGATCAACATTTTCTTATGTCTCTTGTATCATTTATGAGAAATATGCCAGCAGAGGAGAAATTGCAGTGCCATGTAAAAATCATGAATGCTGTATTGGAACATATAAAAACATAATTGAAATCCTTTTTACCTTTTTATGTAATTTTATTATTATATTTTGATCTTTAGTCACTTCATAATTTACTAAAATATTTTCTCTATATATTCAGGCTATCTATAGATTTTTACTTAAAGTCCCGATATATGGACTCATTTTTAAAAGGCCTGTAAACCCCCATTGTTTCAAAAAGCATAGGAGAAAGACAAAGGTCCCATGTTAAACACTGGTCTCGAATAATATATGTTTTAGAAAAAGATTGTTTTTTAGATGGGGGACTGATGTAGCAGTTGAGCACACGTGACCACACAAAATTATGTAGAGTTGTAAGTATAATTTTTTGCAGAATAAAATTCCAAAATTTACATAATTAATGGTATATTTTAGGAATTGAAGATGAATTAAAAGTTGTGCAACTAATTAATTTAAAATTGTGTAAATTAATAAAACCATAAACATTTTTTATTGTTTCTGACATTTAAGCACAGAAAATATTCAGAAGCAAAATTAAAAATATATCAAATACATATAAGCAACTTAAAAATACATATAAGGAAATATGTTATCTCAGTCACTTCATAATTTACTAAAATATTTTCTCTATATATTCAGGCTATCTATACATTTTTACTTAAAGTCTCGATATATAGACTCATTTTTAAAAGGCCTGTAAAGCCCCATTGATTGGGGGCTAAAATTATGTAGAGTTGTAAGTATAATTTTTTGGAGAATAAAATTCCAAAATTTACATGATAAATGGTCAATTTTTAGTAATTGAAGATGAATTAAAAGTTGTGCAACTAATTAATTTTAAATTGTGCAAATTAGTAAAACCATAAACGTTTTTTATTGTTTCTGACATTTAAGCACAGAAAATATTCAGAAACAAAATTAAAAATATATCAAATACATATAAGCAACTTACAAATACACAAAAATACATATAAGGAAATTTGTTATGCTTATTTTCTAACCACCCACCCCCCTCCCCAAAAAAAGATCCTGGATATGGGTGTGATGTACAATATTTATGCACTATTTAAAATGAGCCTCTCGATGCTTTTTCTTGTTGCCAAGGAACAGCACCCTCTACAGACAAAAAATATTGCATTAATCTATTTCTGAGATCTTGGTTTGTTCTAGAAGAATTGTTGCTCCCAACCCTCCCAAGCTCAGAAATCCCACTTCCCATTGACTGCTCCTGAATATCAGTTGGAGCTCCTCTAACTGAAATAATAAAATTATGAAGGCAAACGGAAGCAGTAATTATTGCCTTTGCTTTTTTTGGCTGTGCCAAGATTTCGGTTCGAAATACTCTGAACCAGTATACCAAAAGTATTTTCAATTAAACGCCGAGCTGTTGATATTCGGTAATTGAAAATTTTTTGTCCTTCTGACAGTCTGTTTCCAGGGAAGGGCCTCATAATGTAATTGCACAATGGAAAGGCTTCATCAGCAACAAAAAAATATGGAAAATTTTCCATTGTTCAAGGCAATGGCAGAGGATCAGGAAGCTTAATGTTGACATTGTCTATGCCTTTCTCAAGATCTGACCTGACAAATACACCCCCACCACTTTCACTTCCATAGGCTCCAACATCTACATAAATAAATTCGTAGTTAGCATCACAAGCAGCTAAAAGTTTAACACTAAAATAGTTTTTATAATTGTAGAATTGTGAGGCTGACATGTATTGGCACTGAATCCGCACATGCTTGCCATCCAAAGCACCAATGCAATTTGGCAAAGAACGTTTTGCCTTAAAAGTGTCAGAGACACTTTTTAATGTATCTGATAGGGGCTCTTGCAGATGCATGGGACTCAAAACTTTGTATATTGCTTTCAGTGTATCAGATAATATCTGTGAAACTGTTGAGTGGCCAACACGGAATTCATAATGGAGGGCTGACATAGACATGCCAGTACTCAAATATCTGTCAAAGTCAAAGCAAGCTTCAGTTCTGGAGAGATTGCCTTTCTGAAATTTGTATTCTTTTTTATTATCAAAGGCCTTACTAAACTAAGTAATTCCACACACTCTGCTTTTGTCAATCTTACAAAATTTAGAAATTTCTCCTCATCATCTCTCATGAGTAAATCATTGAGTAACGTTAGATGACCTTTCACAGCCCTTTCCCTTTCTTGTAAAATTGGGTGCACCCATAATCTTTTCCTCCTGAAAATAAATAGATAAATCATAAACAAAAATAAAGTAACATTTCTTTCATATTACAGTTAAAGCAATAAATGGATTGATCAATTCAGTTGCAACATAAACATAAGAATTGTCATGGATTGGTACTTGTCATAGAAACTAATGCTTTCGCACAATTTGGTATTAATTGAAAATAATGTAAGTGATACTAAAGAGCAATGTTAAAGCTTAGAGCAATTACAACTGCACTCATGAAAGTGGTGAAAATGCCACTGTTAGTCAAATTTTATGCCAGTGCATTTTACCAGTCATTCTAAAAAAAACTACATTCACAGTAATGACTATTTTTAAAGAAAAAGAGATGTGATTTGTGTACATGGGAAAAAACGGATTACTCCAAGATTGATTGAACATAAAGTCTGGGAAGGGGTTTTAAACCTCATAGATCTATTCATTTTCTACTTTTTAAATTATAAAGAATTTGGAATAAAAGGCCCTAAATAAAAGAACCAAAAATTGGTTTAAAACACAGATCCAATGATTGGATCTGCCTTGTAAAGGCCAA
Organism: Artemia sp. Kazakhstan ARC1039; assembly: GCA_029168905.1. Taxonomy (NCBI): domain Eukaryota; kingdom Metazoa; phylum Arthropoda; class Branchiopoda; order Anostraca; family Artemiidae; genus Artemia; species Artemia sp. Kazakhstan ARC1039. Next base: position 4,735 of record JAQQPU010021657.1, on the reverse strand, counting down.
GAGTATAAAAAATGCTGACAATACTATTCAATATTTCAAAAACAAGTTAGCACAGGTTTTCTCCATTCATAGAAGCTTAGGATCTTGATAGGAAAGAAGGGTTGATATCTGGAAGATTCATCAATGCTGCAAAACAGCTTTTGGAGTTAACAAGAAGTGACTTAACTGCAATTTAAAGGGATTAATTTGCATAACACCCTATAGTACTAATTATTACAATCATTCACCATCTGAAAACAGGGATCTGTTTTTCAGATGGTGAGTTTAAGGATCTCTTACTCAAATATAACATTTTAACTTATAGGATCATGAGTGCTATTAGTAACTCCTCTGTTTTTGGCACCCTGCAGATGACTCAGACAAAGCAGACTAATGCAGACAAAGACAACAACAGAGTAGTTTTAAAGTTTTTGTGAAAATATCACATAATTAGACAGGAAGAAATGGTAATAATTACCTTAAATTAAAATCACATACACCTTGCATCTGGATGGAATGAAATTTTTTTCTGTTTATATATGATTACAATTATTTGAAAAAAGAAAAAATTGAAAAAAAACTCAAGTTATAGTTGCTGCCATTTTCACTACTGCCCCATAAACAATATATTTTTTTTAGACAAATTATTTTTAAGACAGGTATCAACAAAACTCCATCAGGGATTGTAATTACTTACAATACAATCAAGCACTGTGAATGCCTAGTTTTGTGATATTTTAGTCTTGAAATAATAAAAAAAAGAAAATTTATATTTTCTATTTGTTTTCCACTAGCTCATTTGGGCCTATTGTGACAGCAATATGCCCATGGTTGGCTTAGAATGTCTCTAAAATGCTTTAAAACAGAAGAAATTATTTAAAACAGAAAGACCTACCTAGGACAGGAAATCTAAAGGTGGGTTAATAGCCCTTGACATATTTCAATTTTTAATAGCTTTTTATTCAATTTGTTTTTGTATCCCCACCCCCCCCCCTTGGACACCCCTGCCTGTATGTGTCCCAATTTTTTATTTATATCCCTTAAAATCATTGAGTATATAAAATAAAAAAATGGAATTGCCAAAAAATACAAAATATACAACAACAAAATATCAGCCATTATTTAAATTTTTGAAAAAAGGAAAAGATTGTGCAAAAGAACTTACCTAACATTTGATCTTTAATAAAAGCTCGTCATAGACATTCTTGTAATTGTAAAGCAACAGGGAATTTGCATAAGAAAATTAAATTTTTTTACACCTCAAAAATATTTCTTCAAGCTAGAGAGGGGAGGAGATACACCAAAGGGTGCATTTTAATGCCCAAACATTCCAACCCTCATTGACCTAAGATGAATGCCAAGCTGAAGTAGTGCAAGAACTAGCTTCAATTATTTCAACCAGTATTGCTGATGAAAACTCAGCATTAGAGAAGCCCCAATTGGCTTTGGCCTCCTCAGCTGAGATACAAGTAATGTCACCTAAAAAAAAACAATGCAAGAAGCTCCAATAAGAAATGCTATCTTCAATAAAATTAGAAGCAGTTATAGAGCTAGCCTAGTCATTTATCTGACTACAGCTACTCACTTAATAACAAATGTGACCAGAGAACAACAATTATTTGAAAAAAGAAAAAATTGAAAAAAAACTCAAGTCATAGTTGCTGCCATTTTCACTACTGCCCCATTAATAATATATTTTTTTTAGACAAATTATTTTTAAGACAGGTATCAACAAAACTCCATCGGGGATTGTAATTACTTACAATACAATCAAGCACTGTGAATGCCTAGTTTTGTGATATTTTACTACTACTACTACTACTACTAACAACTCATCGCAGCACCAAGCCGCCTGAGGCCAACACAGCTACGCACGCTCCTCCTCCACCCCAATCTATTCAAAGCCTCCCTTTTTACACCCGCCCACGAAGTTCCCATTTCCTTTAAATCTTTCTTTATGACGTCCTCCCAACCCAGACGGGGACGACCTGCTTTCCGTTTAGCCCTAGATGGTTGGCCGAAAAGAACAATCTTCGGCAATCTGTCATCCTTCATCCGAACAACATGCCCTAACCACCTCAACCTTTCTTTCATTATAGACCTAGAAAGCGGTATTGAACCACATTTTTCGTATAGCCTATTGTTTGAAATACGGTCAGTCAGCCGGGTACCCAGAACAATCCTTAAGCAATTTCTCTGGAAAACATCTAGCAAATCTTCATCCGCTTTTCGGAGCGTCCATGCTTCAGAGCCATATTTGACCACTGTCATCACTGTAGCTTCTAAGATTCTAATCTTGGTTTGCAGACTTATCTTCCTATTCTTCCAGACTTTTTTTAACTGTGAAAAAACACCCTGAGCCTTGGCTATTCTATTTTTAACATCTTCACTGCTCCCACCATCTTTACTAATAATACTACCAAGGTAAGTGAAACTGCCCACCTGATCAATCTTTTCATTACCCAACGTCACCTTTTCATCTTCACTTATTCCTAGCCTTAGTGACTTGGTCTTCCTAACATTAATTTTCAAACCAATACTAGCACCCTGAACTCGCAAAACCTCTAAAACTTCATTCATTTTGCTCACACTTTCATCTAGGATGCTTAAATCATCAGCATAATCCAAGTCCAGGAGACTTTTTCCTCCCCATTTGATTCCGTGGTCTCCCATTGCCTTTCCTGTGCTCCTTAAAACAAAGTCCATCAAAATAATCCATATAAAGGGGGATAGAACACAACCCTGCTTAACTCCTGATTTAATACAAAACCAGCTGCTAACCTCATTTCCTACCTTAACCGCAGCAGTGTTATTCTCGTACATAGCACTAATCACTTTAATGTATTTGTCTGGTATACCATACAAGGATAAAACCTTTACTAAAGCTCCTCTATCAACAGAATCGAACGCTTGCTCATAATCTATAAAACTGAGGACCAAAGGTGTTTGAAAACTTAGGCACTTCTCAATTATTAACCTAAGAGTGAAAATTTGGTCAACACATCCTCTACCTTTTCTAAAACCGCACTGCTCTTCTCTTAAAACTTTGTCTACGGCATCTCTCAGTCTAAAAAGTATCATATTACTAAGCAATTTGCTACCTACAGAGACCAGACTAATGCCTCGATAATTACCACACTCACTTTTATCACCTTTCTTATAAAGTGGCTTAATTAAGGTTTTCCTAAAATCGTTAGGTACTTCCCCTTTTTCAAAAATCATATTCATAATCTCCAATAACTTATTTCTAACCTCAGAGCCACCATATTTAAGAAACTCATTTACTACCCTATCAGCACCTGGAGCCTTATTATTCTTTAATCCTTTTAGTACTGTTTCTAATTCCTCCTCACAAAACAAATCTTCCTTCACATCCAAGGTATCACAAACTTTTTCATTTTCCTCTATATTTTTTCCTGCAACTCTATCTCGGTTAAGCAAATTCTCAAAATGTTCGGCCCATCTCGCTTTAGCTTTTGTCTTATCGCTAATTGCCACCCCATTCCTATCTTTAACTGGGACAAGTCCGGATTGACTACTACCTCTCAATTTGTTAACGTGCCAGTACAATATTTTACTATTATGCCGTCTAGCTGCATCTTCTAAATCCTCGGCAATTTTATCCATGGCCTCCACTTCACACCTCCTTAGTTCATATTTCAATGCTTTCTCCACTTTCTTTACATTTCTTTTGTTTTCATGTGATCTATCACTCAGATAATTCTTGTACAAGTCCTTTCTCCTTTCTATTAAACTTAAAGCTTTTTCACTAATATTCTTAGCTGCAGTTCTAGCTTTCTTCCCTAATACACCTTCAGCAACTTCACAAATTATTTTTCTAAAATTATTCCAACCATCTTCCACATTATCAAATTTTAAACTCTCAAGTTTAGTATTCAACTGTTCCTGGAAAGTTTCTCTCAAATTCTCATCCTGGAGTCTACTAACATCATAACTTCCCGGGAGGTAATTACCCTTCCGATATTTCAGCTTTAAATTAACCCTTGACACTACTAGATGGTGATCTTTACTTTTAACATCAATAACAGCACTCCTATATACCCTAGTATCTTGTATTGATCCTGCCAGTCTTCGATTTACTATAACATAATCAATAAGGTTTGCTGTCTTACCATCACGTGAATACCATGTTAGCTTATGAGCCATTTTATGACCAAACACCGTATTGGTTATAACTAGATTGTTATACCTACAAAATTGCAAAAGTCTGTATCCATTACTGTTTTCTTTTCCTACACCAAATTTACCTAAGCTGGGATACCATCTATCCTTATTTCTACCAACCTGGGCGTTAAAATCTCCCAGCAATAACATCATATTTCTACCTGGGACCTTGTCTATTTGCTCCTGTAACTGTAAGTAGAATTCATCTGAGTCACTAGTATCTCCATCAGTCGGTTCTACAGGGGCGTATACTACTATAACTGATACCTTGAACTTTCTAGTCATAAAATGAGCAATTAGTATTCTATTATTAATACCTTCCCAGCCTAAACAAGACTTAGCCGCTTCCTTATTGAGTATATAAAATAAATAAATTAAATTGCCAAAAAATACAAAATATACAACAACAAAATATCAGACATTATTTAAATTTTTGAAAAAAGGAAAAGGTTGGGCAAAAGAGTTTACCTACCATTTGATCTTTAATAAAAGCTCCTCATAGACATTAGGGCTAATCAATAATACCAAATTTGGATTTTTCACCCAGTTGTGAGCCCTTATAATAGGCTTG